>JARFJB010002121.1:5017500-5197500 GCA_036346205.1 Vesta saturnalis
CGTGTGCGGGCGTGTGCGGGCGTGTGCGGGCGTGTGCGGGCGTGTGCGGGCGTGTGCGGGCGTGTGCGGGCGTGTGCGGGCGTGTGCGGGCGTGTGCGGGCGTGTGCGGGCGTGTGCGGGCGTGTGCGGGCGTGTGCGGGCGTGTGCGGGCGTGTGCGGGCGTGTGCGGGCGTGTGCGGGCGTGTGCGGGCGTGTGCGGGCGTGTGCGGGCGTGTGCGGGCGTGTGCGGGCGTGTGCGGGCGTGTGCGGGCGTGTGCGGGCGTGTGCGGGCGTGTGCGGGCGTGTGCGGGCGTGTGCGGGCGTGTGCGGGCGTGTGCGGGCGTGTGCGGGCGTGTGCGGGCGTGTGCGGGCGTGTGCGGGCGTGTGCGGGCGTGTGCGGGCGTGTGCGGGCGTGTGCGGGCGTGTGCGGGCGTGTGCGGGCGTGTGCGGGCGTGTGCGGGCGTGTGCGGGCGTGTGCGGGCGTGTGCGGGCGTGTGCGGGCGTGTGCGGGCGTGTGCGGGCGTGTGCGGGCGTGTGCGGGCGTGTGCGGGCGTGTGCGGGCGTGTGCGGGCGTGTGCGGGCGTGTGCGGGCGTGTGCGGGCGTGTGCGGGCGTGTGCGGGTGTGTGCGTGTGTGCGTGGGTGCGTGCGTGCGTGCGTGCGTGCGTGCGTTGGTGCGTTGGTGCGTTGGTGCGTTGGTGCGTTGGTGCGTTGGTGCGTTGGTGCGTGCGTGCGTGCGTGCGTGCGTGCGCGCGTGCGTGCGTGCGTGCGTGCGTGCGTGCGTGCGTGCGTGGGTGTGTGTGCAGCGGGACCAGATCACGTGAGCATTGAAATGATCAAAATGGTGGGTAGCATAATTTTAAATCATTTAGAAATTCTCTTTAACCTCTGCCTAGACGTGGGTCAAATCCCGACTACATGGAAAGACGCTAGAGTTATCCTGATCTTTAAGAATGGAAACAACAAAGAAATAAAGAACTACCGCTCCATATCGTTACTATCACACCTCAGCAAATTAATGCCCAGAATTATCATTAATAGAATATCAGCAAAACTTGATACATTCCAGCCTCCCGAACAAACAGGATTTAGACAGGGATATTGCACCATCGACCATATACACACCATAAAACAAATTATGGAAAAATCGCACGAGTATAACCAAGCCTGTTTATGGCCTTCATAGATTACCAAAAAGCCTTCGATACTGTTGAAACATGGGTACTAACGAATGCACTTAAAAGATCCAGGATAGATTATAGATATATACAACTTATAAGCTGCATGTATAGAAACCCAACTATGAAGGTAGGGATATATGATGGAACAAACCCAATACGTATTGAACGAGGACGAGGCGATCCAATTTCGCCAAAGCTCTTCGCTAATTTACTGGAAGATGTCTTCAAGGCACTGGAGTGGGATGAGAAGGGCATAAATATAAATAGCGAATACCTGTAAAACCTTAGATTCGCTAGTGATATCATACTTGTATCTAATGACATGGGTCGGTTAGAAGAAATGATCCTACAACTCCAAGATGCCTCAAGGAAAGTTGGATTGCATATGAACCTATCAAAGACAAAGATAATGACTAACGCAGAAGAAAGTAGACCAGTTCGTATAGACAACAACCAAATAGGCTTAGTGGAAGGATATACATACTTAGGACATATACAACAACTACAGAAAAGGCACAGACGGCGGAAGTGTATAGAAGGATTAAATTGGCTTGGGCGGCATTCGGTAAATTGAGAAATGTCTTCAAAGCGAACCTACCTCAACATCTAAAAACTAGAGTGTTCGACCAATGCGTACTGCCTACTTTTACGTACGCAGCAGAGACTTGGCCACTCATGGAAACAAATATGGAAAAACTGACAGTGTCACAAAGAAAGATGGAGAGGTCTATGCTAGGGTTAAGGGTACAGGATAGAAAAACTAACGAATATATCCGCGACAAAACCAGAGTGGAAGACGTAGCGAAACGTGTAGCATCCCTGAAATGGCAGTGGGCTGGGCATATTATGAGGCGAGAGGATGGTAGGTGGAGCCGAAAAGTGACTGAGTGGAGGCTACGTACGGGGAGAAGAAGCCGAGGGAGGCCTACAGCCCGGTGGAGGGATGACTTGGTAAAAGCAGCTGGAACACGTTGGATGGGAGCAGCGTTAGACAGAATTTCATGGAAACAACTAGGGGAGGCGTATGTCCAGAAATGGAATAGTTAAGACGCTGATAATGATGATGATGATATATATATATATATATATATATATATATTTATATATATATATATATATATATATATATATATAATAGGAAAATGTTTAATAAATAAATATGTACTATAAGAGAAAATATGAGTAAGCTAAAAATATCTGCATCGTGACTGATTAACATGTCTCAGATTTTTTACAAAACATGCATCGACTTTTTCAGAAGTAATTGAAAAATAGTGTAATTTAATAAAATCGATCATTTTCCATTAAAAAATTTATACAATGTGGACTTTGTGAAAAGTAATTACGAAATTCCGCTTTCAACATTAATTTACTTGGTAATTAGAAATTGTCATCATTAACTTTGAATTTATAACGATATTTTAATATCAGGTAAATTAAAGTCAGATTAAACTTACAGAATAAAATTATTAAATTCCATCAGAATTTAATCTTCTTAAAGGAAAAGAGCGGAAACAATGTAGGTACTCAATTTGAAACTTTCCGTGCAAAACGTGAAATCTCTCTTTATGTGAAAATAGTTTCAGATAAAAATCCCTATTCAACTTCTACACCTACACATACTTTTATATTTTACAGTATTATACTTATGTCCTAACTTTTCTCACAGAAATCACGCAAAGCCTCTTATTCTTTCCCATTTTACTTTTTATCTTTATTTATTTCTCAGGCATTTTGCTATGATTGGTGAAACCTTACTATAGAACGTTTTATTTATTTGTATTTCATTATTTTAGACTCGCATAGTTGGTGGGATTGATACCGGAATCAATGAATTTCCACTGATGGCAGGTTTGGTACATTTACAGAAAAGAGAAGTATCCTGTGGAGCAAGCATCATTGCAAATAGATACGCATTAACTGCTGCTCATTGTTTGTTAAATGAAAGTTTACGAACATTTGGATTATTAATAGGAGATCACGATGTGAATTCAGGTACTTACTGTATAAAATAAGTTATGATTATTGTTTTGTTATTCCATATGTATAGGTGTTGACACGCCATCTGCAGCTTTATTTTTGATTCAAGAACTTATAAAACATCCTAACTATAACTTAGCTTCAAAGGAAAACGATATTGCAGTTATTAAAACTGAAAAGGCATTACCGTTCGGTGGAAATGTAGGACCAGTTTGTCTTCCTTTTAGATTTTCCAGTTACGATTTTAATGGACAGCAGGTTCAAGCGTTAGGTTGTACGTCACTAGTAGAAACTGATTAAAGAGCTTGTTTAAACATTGCAGGTTGGGGTACAACTGAATTTACTGGTCCAAGAGCTGATGTACTTCAAAAAGTTAATTTAACAATAGTTCCTAACAACAAATGCCAACAGGAGTTGCTTACTTCAAAAATTTTTAGTAGCGTGTTATGTACTTATGGTGAAGGAAGAGATGCTTGTCAATACGATTCTGGAGGCCCAATTTTGTGGTTTGATAGTACCACCAAAAGATTGCAATTAATCGGAATTATTTCGTATGGAGTTGGTTGTGGTGGTGGCTTTCCAGCGGTTAATACTAGGGTTACGTCGTTTCTAGCTTGGATAATTTCTGTAACATCTGGTAGGTATTATACGTTTGCTATTTTTCATGCGTCTAATAACTGTTGATTGCAGATGCAGATTATTGTATTAAATAAATATTGTGAAATATTTTGATGTTATATGTTAAGGTATTTATTTTTAATACAGATTACAATGATTTATAATTTTTTTTTGTGTTGGAACATACTAACATTGGAAAGATAAAGGGTACGACGGCCAAGCTAAATTCATTAACGAGGAGCAATACTTTATAATAAATTTTATGTTAAAAATAAATGCCTTCAGCTTTTAGGCATTTAACAATACTCTCTTTTCACTCCATTACAGTACGCAAGCGTAACTGATTTTGCAGCAACTCATAGTATACTTTGATTTTAATTTTAATAAATAAGTGGTGCATACCTTGGTTTCATATTGTAGATACTGCTCTAACGCCATACGAAAATATACTGGATTAATGGATTAAAATCAATTAATTGGGAGTTCTTTTTTAAATATTCAATTATTTGAATAATCAATAATTTGATTATTGTAAGTTTTGTTATGAACGAATAAGTTCAACAGTAAATATGCAATTAAAAATTATTATTAATTTTTACTCAAGTATGTCATGTCCATCTAGACTGACGTTCTTCAACTAACTACCGTTTGATTAGCCGATTCTTTAATAATCAATGATGTCATTAATCGAGTACTTGATCACTCGATTTTTTGGTTAATCGATTATTTGGTTAACTAAATCGCCTATGCGAGAAAATTTCAGACAAGTGCGAAAATTCAATCTGATAATAATGCAAATTAGCAAATTGCGCTTTCTAAAATTGTTGTTGTAATAATCAGAATTAGAAAAAAAAAATGTATAAAATACACGTTTGATAATGTGTCTTGCCGTGCTCGTGCTTTGGAATACTCGACGCTTCGCGTCTCGCACAAACTTACACTCGCCTGGTAATACTAACATTATGATACTTGTATTTTAATATACTATTAAGGCGATTTGACATTATTTTTTAATTTCTAACTCTTATTTGGCTTTGTATTACGAAATTTTATAAAGAAAGGTTATGTTAAATTGAATTACATTTAAAAAATATATCTATACATTTTCTTATAAAGGTTTTTCAGATATTAAAAAAAATACTTAAAGAATACTTAAAATTCACTTTAGGAATTTTTTGCTGACAAATTACGCGCCATATCCAATAATTGCACAGAATATAATTAATTTATAGTTACACAATCTATATCGCATATTTTTGTATCTTTGCAATATGCAGCTGCCTCAAAATCAGATCTGCTGTAGGAGGAACGAAAACAAGCTTGAATACGAAATTTTAAGTACGTATATGTTATCGTTCTGGAGTTATCGCACACGCAAGGTGCACGCTCACGGAAACGAACACGCGTATGCATACGCAAACGCAAACTGAAACGCGAATTTCAGGAATCGATAGAACACGTGAAAATAATGGGAATTTGTCCTATAAAGTACCCTAAAATGCTTTCTTACCAGAGATAAATGGCGTCAAAATTTTAAATTTTTAAATATTTTTTCTTAAAATTTCTTAAACCGAACGAAACGGTAGGATTTCCAAATTTGGTAGCAGTACTAGGTGGGCGATGTCCATTATCTGGCAGCAATTTTGGCGCAATCGATAAACAGGGTGATATGTATTAGGCGGTCGCGCACCTTTCTACCCATCCGAATTGGTTAAATTCGATCTTGTAGCATACTTGCCCAGTTCTTTACCAACATTTCCGATCTTTGCACTTGTTTTTTTGAGTTTTTGGCCAAATTCTTGCTATTGTATGATCGCATTGCGGACATAAATTTTACGTAGGTTGCGATGCGATTTCTGCAAATTAACGTGTCAGTGTCAATGCCAGTATTGGTGTTGATCAACAATTAGGGACAACAATGCCAAAAACGCTTTCAAATGAAGAATGTGCCTATATCCATTATTTTTATGGGTTCTGCTGCGATGACAATTTTAACGTGTCAATTGAAGAGTACCGAGCATATTTTCCAAACATAAGAACTTCATATACCCAAGTATTTGTAGACGTACATCGTCGATTTTCTGCATGTGGTTTGTACGGGGTTAATGAACAAGATCGAAATCCAAGAAATCTAAGAAATAATGCCCGAATTCTTCGAATTTTTGATGTGAACAACAATTCAAGGACACTTGGAGGTACTAAGCAACTCTAGATTTCTTCACCGCGGGTGTTTACTCAAACATGATCATCGGCGAGCTTTTCATCTGCAACCTGTCCAAGATTTGCGTCTAGGAGATGCCGAAAACCGCCTAAACTTTTGTAGATGGGTCTTAAATCAACACAAATAAATCCACAATTTTAAATAACATTGTGTGGATTAATAAAAGTAATTTTACGAACAATGGTTTGGTAAATTACCACAAGCTTCACGCTAATCCTCGCTTAGAGAATCGTCGTTTCGTATGAATTCAATGCAAGTGTGTGGGTTGGTTTTATAAGAAATACACTTTGCGGGCCGCATTTTGTACCTTCTCGCTTAAATGCAAATTTATTTCGTAATGTTATGGAAAATTCGCTTCAGGACTTGCCTGAAGATGCTCCTTTAAATCTGCGCCAAGAACATTGGATCCAGATGGATGGTGCCCCAGCGCATTATGGGCGGCAAGTTTGGCAGTGGTCGGAAACAATAACTTAAATTGGTAATGAGCCAGTTGCTTGGCTACCACCTCCACCCGATTTGAATCCATTGGACTATTTTGTTTGGCGTAACACAAAGCAATTCGGATGGGTAGAAGGGTGCCCAATCCCCCCAAAAAATATCACCCGGTATACGGATTATGCCCAAATTGCTGTAAAATAATGGTCATCGTCCATCTAGTGCGCCTGACAAATTTAGAAATCGTAACTATTTCTGTTTACGAGATATGTTGTAAGAAAAAATATTAAAAAAATTCTAATATTGGCGTCATTCAGCTCTGGTAAGAAAGCGTTTCATGGGAGAAATCACGTGTTGTATCGATTCCTGAAGTTAAAAATTAAACGATTATCCTAAGTGATGATCCACATTATGATGCCGATATCGATACGCTTTCGGTTCGTTCCCGATACGGTCAAATATTTTTGCAGGAGAAATAACGAATGCATTCACATTATCGCTGTCGCTCCGGTTTCGGTCCCATACCGCTCCGATACCAATCCATCTCAAAGAATATTATACAGTAGCGAGATCGGACCTATCAGGACCTGCAACTATGGTGTGAATATACGTTTTCGATCCCACTCCACTCCGATATCGCTCAGTTTTGTACTTACCACCAAGTACATTATAAGTAAAAAATAAAAAATTATACTATGGCGAACGAAAAATTGTGGTCCTTTGAAAATTATTTATTATCAATAATTACATTGTTTTATAGTAGGTGTTCCCGCAGTTCCGTCAAGTTAGCCCCCGATTTTCGAATTTCTAAATTATTATTTCTTTAAACAAGTAATGTTTACGGCTATTTATTTAAATTGTACCCGTTGCTGAATTAGAAAAAAATTAAAAAGTGATACTTGATTCCAAAATATTTATTTAACAGAAATCTGCGTACTTCGTGAAAGAAAATAACACATATATTATATAGGGTGAGCAGAAAAAGGTCAATAATTTTTTTTAAATAAAAAATCTACTGTTAGTTCATAAGTTATTAATTGTATAAGCTCCTGCGTAGACAACTGTACGCATTATTTTTTATTACTAGTTCTCATACAGAGATAGGTAAAATCAAAAATTACCAAATACAAACGTAAAAGGCTAGACTTACTAATTATTGAATTTTTAGTGACAAAATTTTTATTACGAATTTTCAGATGAAACAGTAATTGAACTAGTGAGAGTAAGCCAGGGTTATATGATTTAGACTCACCCCAGCGATAATCAGTTTAAGAAAAACGTGGGTTGAAATAGAAAAAGCACTGGATATATCTTGTAAGTGAATTTCATAAATAAAAATGAATTTATTCATAATACATTATATTTCTATATTATAACACAATTTCCATTACATAATACGATTTATTTCTCGAACCTTCACGAGAATTCAAATAATTTTTAAAAATTTCCCTTGTTCGAAAGGCTTCTGGTTGTGCATTTCCACCTTGTCTTGGAAGATTTTCACATGATTTGTATTGGTACACTCAGGATTATTTTCTACATTGGCACTTCCAGTGCTTCTAATAATGTTATGCAGAATGCACGTTGTCAAAACAATTCTAGTTGCATTTTGAGGATCAGCTCTAACTCTTTTAAAATAGACCCGAAAAGTTTGTGCTAAAATACCAAGAGCACATTCAACTAATTTTTTCTCCTACATAGTTGATAGTTGAATGTTCTTTTCTCAATATCCCCCGTAGTTATAGATCCTGGATATGGGCGCATTAAATATGATTTTAACGGGAATGCTTCATCACCCAAGATGGCGTATGGAGCCATTATATGTGTTCCTGGCAGTGCAGAATCTTCGGGTACACTCAGGGTTGCATTTTACAAGTGTTTCCCTAGTGTAGAGTTTGCAAAAATTCCATCATCACTATTTTTACCATAAGATTCAGTCAACTGCAACGAATTTGTATTTGGAGTCAACCAAGGCTAAAAGTACGATAGTGTTTTTGTAATTAAAATATAAATAGCTACTATTCGCTGGAGTTTCTTGTAATATATGCTTGCCACCTAAGGCTCCTAGCAATTCGGAAAATTCCACATAGTCCATATTTAATCCGCTATTTGTAGCCATCTTTCTCGAAGAGTTGGAATATATTCCGCCGTTAAATTGATAGTTGTGCAAACTTCAAGTACAATATTTTGTACTGTGGAATGACCTAGGCGGTAAATGAAAGCAATCGTCCTATATGAATCTCCAGTGGCCAAAAATCAATAGTATTGTTGTTATTATTATAATTATCAATTATTATAATCATTTTATGCATTGTAGGAGCGACGACTAGTTGGGAACAACTACGGGCTCAATATCGAAAATATTTAACCGAACAGAAGACCAAAAGCGGTCATCCAGCTGCGAAAATTTGAAAATGGCGATTTTCCGATCAGATGAAGTTTTTGAGAGATTATATTAACAACGATAGACCACAGATTTCTTCTGTTGCATGCAGTGAAATAGCTGATGATAATACTCAAGATGATGATAGAGTTGAAAGAAGCATAGAAAACTCTGCGTTAACAGAAAATAATGACAATGAAGAGTTGGAATCAGCCAATGAGTACGTCAACACCTTCACTGTTACTACACCGACAAACCAAAGCAAATGCAGCAGTGACAAAACGAAAATGCATCATCAATATTAACGAAGTACATCTTGCAAAAACAAGAGGAACAACACGTTGTATATCCGATGGAAAATTTCTTTTCATTAATGGCTACAACGGTTAAAATTTTTTTTCCTGCAGATCAACATTATATAAAAGCAAGAGCCTGGTCAGTCAAATAGAAGAAAAATATCTGTCTTCACTTTCTTTGACATTTTTATCACCAGATCAATCTCATCGATCCCTGGTTTCACCTGGTTCATCATCGCAGTCTACATCATCATTCAACAGTCAATCTCGTATGACAATTATTTCAAGAGACTCTCCAAGTCCACTTCCGCCGCAATACCCATACACTGAAGATAATAGAAATACTTTACACCAATTTATTTATAGCCCGCGAAATGACTGATTATGTCGAAAATACTAGGCCTCAGCATATTTCATCACACCCATCCTATATGCCACAACAATAGCATGAATACATACATATACCTTACGTATATGTTAATGCAATAGAAACTTAAAAAAAAAATCAAAACCGACACATTTCAATTATACTTAATACATAATCAAACTTACAATAAAAATAAGTAATTACTTCTGTAACTATTTTAAAATAATTTTTTTAACTCTTGTCTCTGTATATGTTATTTATAATGGATTAAATTAATTTGTTCTAAAATACTTTATAAAGTTTTCTTCGTCGTCAATAAAATGGCGATACAGCGTATAATACTCGCCTTCACTTTTCCGAACGTGTAAACTCGGATGTACTACTCAGTTGGAAAATTGAATGACAGTTTTCACTATGTACATCTAACTTGTAACGTCGATTGGAAAAGACTGAAGCACGACAGGAACTGGAACGGTAGTGTGAATATGAAGAGAGTTGTATGGTATCGAGAATGAACCGAGAGCGTATCGATATAGGCACCATAGTGTGGATCATCCCTAAACCAGAATCACCCTATATATATATATATATATATATATATATATATATATATATATACTACTTTCAAAATATTTGGCAGTAATATGTTTCAGGACATTCTCTACACGATGGTGATATCAGATTTTCAATTGAACGAATTATTTCAAAATGGCGACTTTCACCTTTTTTTTAAACGGAATGCAATAATTTTTTTTTATTCCTAAAACATTCTTTTTACGATAGTATTTCGTTTTTCTTAAAAATGTATTTCTTTCCCTATCAAAAAGCAAACTAACATTTTAATCTAGTAGCGCATGAATGTTTTACACCCGATGTTATTTTTGTCAAGTAGTGGTAGACACAAAAGGAACAATTAAATTTTAATCTAGCAGTCAAACGTCAATCAATGCAATTTAGTTGTCAGTGTTTGTTAATAACAATTGTATTATTGAAGATTATAAATATTAATTTGAAATTAATTGATACGTTTTTAAAATGCCATTAAGTTATACGAGAGACGAGTTAATTGGTATGCTCCTAATGTGTGGAAAAGCAGATGAAAAACCTTATGAACCAACCAGATTATACAGAAATAAATATCCAAACAGAAGGCACCCTGAACATCGAACATTTACTAAATAATCAGAGAGAACGCGTGAAACGGGAACTGAGGATTATAAGAAACCGGTAAATGAAAACCCACCTGCTTGCAATGTAGTAGTATAGCTACCGCACTTCTGATCCACTTTTGTCACTAGATTTGCCACCAGATCTAGAAAAAGTCACCAGAAAAGTCACTAGATTTCTAGGTTGGTAACATTGCCTATTTCAAGGGGTGCTAAGTCAAGGCCACGTTGTTGGTAACCCTGTGATGGGGTAGTAACCCTGCTAAGTCAAGGCCACGTGTTAGGTTGGTAACCCTGCTAAGTCAAGGTCACTCCTGCTGGTGAAATCTGAAGGGGGATTTAAAATTTTGGTCAAGGTAAACATAGAAGTTGCAAGGTAATCAAAAATAGTATTCAAGGTCGAAGACTTACGGTGGTGTCATATTACATTTCTTAGAAATATACAAAGGTGAAAAGCTAAAAAATAGAAATTGCAAGGTAATCATAAATGTAAGAATATAATTTTCAAGGTCAAACTTTTTGGAGCTGATCATCATCATATTATATTTCTAGTCAAGGTCAAAAGTAGGTATTTAACAAGTTTAAGCATGTTGTAATATGTAGGATGCACATTTCTTATATAAATTGCAGCGAGCTGTATGTTGAGATCAGTCTGCAACTCGTAATTGTTAAATATGGAATTAACAGGGTTAAACCAAAGCACCTATTGCAAACCCTTTAAAAATGCGCGCGAGCTCGATATATCGAGAAAGTATAAAGTAACGAATATGGATATAATTAATACTAAGTATGGTGAACGTATAGTGATAGAAACGGGTGATTTTAAATGTGTATTGCCGGAACGCTTTTATGTGTATTTCAAAAAAGAAGAAACACGAATTAAAGAATTTAAAACACTCCTAAACACGAAGGATGTGTTTATAAGTAGTTTGGGTGCAGCTGGCAAAACAACAAACATAACATTTTCTTTTTAATAGCAGCACCCCTACCATATGTAAAATTGAAATACTAGAATTATTTTCTTAAGCGTTTAGTCATAGTGAAATTGTGAGCAAGTAAAGTCATGCAAGTAGCAATAAAATCATTTCTGGAACGATCGAAACTCAGAAGTTCACCGTTATATATGGATACCCCACATCATTGCAGTAACAATCTGAATAATAATTTAACATTTTGTTGTTGGTGCTGTCAAAATAGTATTAGTATTAAAAATGAAGAGAAACACGATGAAGGTTATTCTTCTGCTAAGACTGACTGGACATCATCATTTCAATATAAGGATGAAGTGTATAAACAAGCAGCTAAGGAATACTTAATCGATTGTACTTATTATAAACTATCGAACGATACTCATCATGCAAAACATCTGGAAATTGGATACAGTACACACCTCAACCTTGCACCAGTGGTGCGTTTTGGGTGTGGTAATTCTGATCAAAGCAATAATGTAGTGTTGGATATGAAGGAATGGAATGAGCTTCTAAGATGGTATTCATATGTAGAATTACAATTTTTCCCATCCCAAGAAATTGAAAATAAAATTGATTGGTCAAATGTAAACGAAGAAGAAGATATAATCTATGATGAAGATTATGAATCTCTATCTAGTAATCTTGGTATTTATTACAATTGGGAATTAATTAAAGGATATGACAGAATTTTGAAAACTGTTATGATAGAAAACTACAAGTGCTGTTCTTGCACATTCAACTCACATAGTATAGAAGAATTATTCAATTTAAAGGATATAGTAAGCTATAGATTGGAATTTCTTGAATCTCACAATCTGATGTGTTTTTATGAAAAGTTCATACAACAAGTTGTTGACTACCGTCGTTTTCGTGAGAGAGAATTCAGTGCTGGTGATGATGACATTTATAAAGATATTGATGATGTTATAAATGCTAAGTATAATATTAATTCACATAACACTGCATGTTTAATGGAAATTTTGTATTATCGTCCTGCTTATCTAATGTATAGCATTTACTGAATAAAAGAAAATAACTATGATTTGTTTTTCTCAATTTAGGTATAAATACCCCGTTCTATCCATCCATGTAAACAATGCTAGTTAAGAAGCGAAAATCATATCAGTTTAGTCCTTTAGTCCTCCAAAATTTCTCAAAAGTAAAAAAAAAAAAATATCACATCAATGAAAAAAATTTGTTAAGTATACGGTGTTAATTGCTTAATAAATCACAACTCCAATGTCCTTTACCCAAAAATTCTGAAATTTCGTATACAGGTTCAATAAATTAGAGCGTCAATGATAGCAGTTTCAAAAATTTACCAAAACAAAAAAAAATGTGATAAAAAAAAAAGATGAATTTTACCAATGTAAATTTATATGTAAGTGAACGTTGTTAAATGCTTAATAAATCACAACTCCAATGTCCTTTACCCAAAAAGTCCTTGAAGAATGCGCTCTTAAAAATTTAAATTTTTCGTCTAATTCTGAGCAAAAAAAAATTTTTTTTCAGCGCAGTTGTGTTTTAGAAGTGGTAATCTATCATTTCACGTATAAATTTTTTCAAAATATGAAAAAATTACACTTAAATTAGCCAATTCCATTTTGAAACAACAAAAAGCACTTAAAACACACCTTTTTGTACTTACGTAAGCTCACAAGAAACATATGCATGCAATTTATCCATTTAATGTATCTAAATGCTCTTTAAATTGCCCAATTCAATTTTAAAACAACACTTAAAACATGACTTGTAATTTTGGGTGCAGCGTTAATAATAATTGTAGGATAATGAACGCAGTTATTTTGCTGTGAAAGCATTTAGCAAACATTCTATTTTTATATGTCATCAGTTTACATTACAACTTTGAAACGGGATTTGAAAATGTATCAATGCAATTGAGTCATTTGTGTTGCATAAATACATGCTGTAAAGTTTTCAGATTTACATGCATTTGAGAACTGTTTTGACTTTTATTTAACGCAAGATTTCCTTTCTCTTTTAACTGTATTATATTTTCACACTTTCTTTATATGCATGATATTTTGCAATAACCTTCTTAGTGTATTTTTTAAGTTATCATTTCCTATAATTACAAAATTAATTGAAAGTAACATTTTGTATTTAACACTTACTTAAGGATTCAATTATTTCCTTAACTTATTATAAGTTAAAAATTTGTAACGCAGCATGCAATTAAAATTTGCAAAAAGGACTGCTTTACTTGATGTAGAAATTTAGGCATGAGTAAGTCAGACTTCCAGATGTTTTTAATTTTTTCCTTAACGTAGATCATTTCACTTTTCTAGCGCAACTTGTACTATCACTCACATTTTTTAGCTGTAGTAAAATTATTTTGGATATTGAGAATAATTCATGAAAAATAATAATAAAAATATAAAAACAATTTACATTTATTTTGTACAATGAAAAGATACAATAAATTCCACAAAAAAAACATCACACATCCATCCCTTCCAGCTTAAGCAATATATTTTCAGTCTTTAATTTAACTATAAATAAAAGAAATGTAGAATGATATGCAAAAGTGCAAGTTGTGTTGCATAAGTAATTGGCGTGCATCTTTTATTAAAAAAATTTGAATGTCCGCACTATTTACACAAAAAATTCGAGATATATAAAATCATATGTATATTTCCAATGATATACTGCAATTGAATATCTTATTTTTTATGCATTAAATTCATATTTTTAGAGGTTATGTTTCAAATGAAAATTTTAACACTTCATCTTCTGTTCACTTATAACATCGGCTTAACTTTCTTTATATATGTGTTAATGAAAATAATAAAGTATAAAAAATTTTTATTGAAAAAAAATCACAACACTACTTAGTACCTAATTATAAACTAACTTAAATGTCTAAACTATCCAATATTCTTAACGCATTTTGTGTATTCTTAATGTTCTGTCGTGCAACTTGTAAGTTGTTGTTCGCTGCAGCCAACTCATTATTTAATCGCTCCACTTTTGACACTTCCGATTTTTCAGAATTAATGTATGTTGATAAAATGTTCTGCAACCACCTAACACTTTTTATTTTAAATTGCTGCAAGTCTGTAGGATCCTGAGATATTGCTTGTGATGGTGGTGGTGAACACACTGGTCGTATTAATTCTAAATTTTTTCCTCCGTATTGGAGGAGTGTAGTTGGCTGCGGTGGTGGTGGTAGTGAAGCTTCAATTCCTCCATATTGGAGGAGTGTATGTGGCTGCAGTGGTGGTGGTGAAGCTACAACTGTGGTTGCGGGCGTGATGCTAGAAAATAATTGGTTTGGTTAATAATATATTTATTAAGGAAATCACCACACAAAAACAATACATTAAGCAAGGAATACTTACTTTTCAAAAAACCTTGCAAAGTCGTCGTCCTCTACATCACTGTCGCGTATAGAGATGATTGGTATCTCATTTTCACTTACAAGTGTCTCAACAACTTGTTTTGACCCCCACACTAATACATCTTGCAGTATGTTGGCTTTCTTCTTCTTTTGTAGTGACAGTTTTGAGCGTTTGCTGTTTGATGCCATTTTGTCTGTATAGT
The DNA here is from genome assembly GCA_036346205.1 of Vesta saturnalis. NCBI lineage: Eukaryota > Metazoa > Arthropoda > Insecta > Coleoptera > Lampyridae > Vesta > Vesta saturnalis. The sequence continues at coordinate 5,032,660 of JARFJB010002121.1, forward strand.
ATGTATGTAACTACTGAATATTGAAATAAAATTATTATGATTATATACATGTAAATTTGTTAACGTGTACAAAAAAAGTGGAAGTGGTTACTATTGAGCTGTGCAAGCAAATGTGATGAATGCATCCTAATCTAGACATGAAAAGGTATTTCATGCCATGTCAGCAATGTTAGGTTATTAGATATTACCAGTAAACGTCCACTAAAGATAATACTAAAGAAAGTGCAATATCTGCATCTTTCTGAACTGAAGCTCTTGGGAATACGCAATCTAAAGGCAATGAACTAAAGAGTGTGAAAGTATCAAATTTCATTTTCATATAAGTCGAGTTTTTGTATGCTGCATAAGGTCAAATACAAGTTATAACAAGTTTGTGATATTTAACCTTGAATTGGGGAATTGGGGAAGCGTTTTTAGTCATCTTAATAATGACGGAATCAATGATGTTAGTTTTGCACATGCGGTTAATGTTTGGAACAAATTTCATATTAGATCGTTAGGGAGTACTCAGATTTGTATTTAAAACGAACGTTCTACTTTTAGCTGATATTTTCGAAAATTTTCGGCAAACTTGTTTAAGTACTTACAAACTTGATCCTCTGCACTATTGTACAGCCCCCAGTTTAGCATTCGATGCTATGCTTAAAATTACACAAGTAAAGTTAGAACTATTTACTGATATTGATATGCTAATGTTTATTGAAAGAGGAATTAGGGGTGGTGTGGCTCAATGTTCTAATCGGTATGCTAAAGCTAACAATAAGTACATGGGAGGAAAAATTTGATCCCACTTCCGAAAGTGTGTATTTAATGTACTACGACGTAAATAATTTATACTGAGCCACCATGTCAGAATTTCTACCATTTGGTGATTTTTCTTTTGTTGATAATTTTGAAACTTTAGATTTAATAAACCATCCCGATGATTCGGAAATTGGCTATATACTCGAGTGTGATTTAGACTATCCCATAGAATTACATGAGAGTCACAGTGATCTACCATTGGCACCCGAACATATGGTTCCACCCGTACCTGATTCAAATTCTAAAATAAAAAAATTATTACTTACATTGTATCCAAAACGTAATTACGTAATTCATTACAGAAATTTGAAAGTATATTTAAAATATGGATTAAAGTTGGTAAAAGTGCATCGTATATTACGTTTTCAGCAATCACCATAGTTAAAAAATATATCGATTTAAATACAACCATGCGTCAGCAATCTCAAAATGAATTTGACAAAAATTTTATAAGTTAATGATTAATAGTGTTTTGGGAGCTGATGGAAAATGTATGTAAATATAAGGATATACGTTTAATAACAAAATGGGATGGTCACTATGGTATTCATGCTTACATATCAAAACCAAATTTTCATAGTTGTACAATATTTAGCAATGATATGCTCATCATTCAAATGAACAAGCTGGAAGTATATCTAAATAAACCCATATATGCAGGCTTCAGTGTTTTAGACGTTTCAAAAACTTTTTATACAATTTTCATTATGGTTACATCCTACCTAAGTTTCCAAATAATTCCAAGCTCTTGTACACAGATACAGATAGCCTTATATACACATTTTCGGTTCCTGATATCTATGAGTACATTAAAGAAGACATTGATAAATTCGATACATCTGACTATAGTCCTGAAAATATCTTCGAATTTGTAGGACTTCGTGCAAAATGTATGCTTACACTGTTGATAAAAAAGTTGTAAAAAAATCAAAGGGTTCTACCCATGCAAGCATCAAACAGATCACGATAAATGATTATAAACATATTTTGTTTGATGGTAACGTAATAAGGCGATATCAATATTTGGTAAGGTCAAAGAGACATAATGTTTTTACAATAAAATAGAATAAAGTAATACTTAGTCCTTGCGATGATAAACGATTGGTAAATTTCAATTTCACAGATACTAAACCTTGGGGATTTAACTTTACTTTAACTTCTGTTTCAGAAAAACAATAATTATGAGCAGTCTCGAAAATAAACTGCATGATGAACTATGGTACAGTAGTGATCAAATCTACAGAAAGTACCTGAAGCGTTCTTTGATGGGGGAGTGTTCCTCTGAAAGCTTTGTATTGCATATACTACAACATATTATTATTCCTGATGAGTGTTTTAACTGGTGTGCTATAAATTCAAAGTGTGCAAATGAAGTTATTATTAAGACATTATTTGATAAAAAAATTAAATTGGACAATAGCATTAAAAGTTTTACAAAATTGTGCATTAATAAAGGTTACAATTCATTAACTTTTAATGAAGTTGATAAAATCTTAGATGATATGAATTTACTTGGTAACGTACCGCTTAAAATGTATGTATACAATTTATTATGGGGTAATGATGATTCAACAAATGTTAAATCTAGCTTAGAGAATATTAATTCTGCTTATAAAGATACATTATTTATTATAACTGAATGTATTGAGAAAGCAGCATATTATGCTAATTACAAATGTCTCGATATTTTGATTGAAATATTATTAGAACAAAACATTAACTATAAGTTTCAACCATGGGAAAACGAGGAACATCACAAAATTTATTACTGGATACTAGACAACATCAATAAAGGTGAAACAAATTCAAATTCCTGCTTGGGATGGAGGTGTGGGCCAGATTCGGGTATATGGCCATCCAGTAATTTAAGTGATTATATAAGTACTTTAGGTTCACTTTATAAGATAATGAAATTTTAAAAATAAATGTAATATTTAAAAAATAAAATACTATTATTTTTGTGTGTGTGTGTTTTATTTCATCTAAGAGCTACATCCTTTTCTACAAACTATATATAACTAATATAAGTAATTTGTTTCACAAAGTACAGGTTAAATGTTATAAAACAATATCATCCTTATTGATCCATGATCTTTCATCCAATCCCCACCATTTTACGAATAACTTATTATTCTTGGAGCGAAGCACTTTTTCTACTAGATATACATCGGGATACTTTGTTTTTTGTAATTCATGTTCATAAAACCCTCCCAGTACAGGATTTCCCTTCATGTCTTCCAGCATGTACGTAGTGGGGTTAGTAATGCGAACTTTCACAATCTTAAATAGTTCACTAGACCAATGGTGTGTATCCTTTGGCGAAAATATTTTAAATTTACTGATTCGTACTATGTCACCGACAGAATATCGATTCCTATCGAATATTTTTATGTTAGTGTAAGCCTCTAGCTTTGTATGATTACCAACATCTTTGGGCTTCATTCTAATAGTTCTATGCTTACGATTGTTATAATCCATAGTTATGGTATCAATTGTATCAATCCATTTGTATTTACCTTGCAGGCTGAATGACTTATATAGAGCACCTTTAATGGTTCTGATAACACGTTCAGCAATTGCAGCCTTCTTTGTGCTATAGGTAGAGTAATGATTGACTCCATAACGATGCATTAGTTTAGTAAAATGCTCATTGTAGAATTCTTTTCCTGCATCTGTCTGCAAATTGGTAGGTTTCCGACCTTTTTCGAAGATTGTTTGCATGGCCTTGGTAACTTCTTGACCTGTTTTCGTTTTTAATCCTTTAGGCTATAAGTATTTCGAAAAACAGTCGATGACCACTAATATATACTTATAACCCTTATTTTGTTTGGCATATGTGTTAAATTCAGCTAAATCTGCTTGCCAAAGATCATCAAAACCTCTAATTATTGTTCGCCTTCGTTTAAAATTTTTTCGTGCAGGTTTGTGCAATTCGTTGACGAGTTTTAATTTGGACATGGTGCTAATTTATCCACAATTTCTTTAAGTTGATGTAGTTTTTCCTCCAGCACTAGATAAGCGTTGGCGTCTCCTTTGATAGTGTTCCGAACTGCTTGTAAACAGAAATCAAGGTATCCTTTATTTATAGCATCACCATCTTCTTCAGGGTCAGCCAACTGTGTCAAACGATTTCCATCCAAATCGAACCTTGTTGATACATAATATTGCCTAGTGATGACATCTTGAGGATCTATGGGATTGGCCACATTGCTGAGTCTCTTATTCGTTCAATATCAAATTGATTAGCATCAATCTTTAAACCTGGAGTCCCTTTAATTGATACTGGACACTATGAACGTAAATTTGTCAAGATCTTTAGTTGTGACATGTCGACATCAATTGCATTCTCATTTATATTGTTGTAAAAGCGGTTGTTCGGTTTTCAATGTATCCATCTTCATATAGTTCTTCTACAATTGATATTATGTCATTTACAACACCTGTGTTTCCGGCTAATTTTTCTGCCCACAAATACTTCAGACACGAATTAGTTCATGTATGGATCATTCCAATATTTATATTCAATGGGTCTGTTTGTTAATTCCTTAAAACCATAGCTTCACACCTCCTTGGTTAGTGAAAGATGGAAGACTGGGTGATTATTTGTGATACTTTTGCTGAAAACGGCTTCCTCGAATCTGCACTTACGTCATAATCTCGCCTTACTTAATTCGTAGCCTCTAAAATGAGTTCTATACTGTGTCTATCTGTTGAACTTTACTAGACTTAAGTGGGGTATCATTTCCTAATAGCAGATCATATAATCCTGGAGTCCCTTTATACGTGACACCTTTAATAATTAATATCGTCCTCCTTTAATTGTGATGGGTGTATTTTTCCATTTATCAGTTTTGGTATCATATGACTCATTATCAATTTCAGCAGTTCTTTAAAATACGTTCAACTATATACGGCAATTCATTGTACTGCTCGAGAAATTCTTCTGAGATGGGTTCATTATGGGATCATCTGGATACTAGATTTCTTCTTCCTCCATATTAATCTTAGAAAGATGGAAGACTTGGAAGGATTTCTTTGAAAACGGAGCTGAGCTAGTGGACTGTAGCACTTACTTGAATCACCTAATGGAGTAGACCTGGGGTCCTTGAACTAGTAGCTAGTTGGGGATAAGATGCTTCTTGGAAATACTGAATACAGGTAGTTTTTAGGTTTAAACATCAATGACCTCGCTTTAGGTGTTTTTTATCGATTATATTACTATTTCAGTTAGAGGTTCTATTAGTTATAAATACTTTAATGTTTTTATTACAATGCGAGCATTTAAATGTTATACTTTGCGTACTTTTTACGACTGAATAATTTTTTATATCCTCTGTTGTCCATTGGACAAACAGGTACCGGTTCACCTTGAACAGGTAGCTGTTTACATAAACAGAATAGCTGTTTAATACTTAAATCAGTATATACTACTAAACTGCTAATTATATATATATATATATATATATATATATATATATATATATATATATATATTATATCTTATATACCAAAACGGATTTAATGAACAGTACCCGTTTACCATGAACAGGTAGCTGTTGCGACAAACAGGTACCGGTTCACCTTGAACAGGTAGCTGTTTACAACTGCAGAATGCGGTTTAAGGTATTATATATATATATATATATATATATATATATATATATATATATTATATATATACCATAACAACGGATTTAATGAACAAGTACCCGTTTACCATGAACAGGTAGCTGTTGCGACAAACAGGTACCGGTTCACCTTGAACAGGTAGCTGTTTACAACTGCTGAATGCGGTTTAAGGTATTATATATATATATATATATATATATATATATATATATATATATATATATATATCTTATATACCAAAACGGATTTAATGAACAGGTAGCTGTTGACAAACAGGTACCGGTTCACCTTGAACAGGTAGCTGGTTACAACTGCTGAATGTGGTTTATAGTTATATATATATATATATATATATATATATATATATATATATATATATATATATATATATATATATATTATATATATATATATAAATGGTCATTGCTGAGCCGTAGCATATATAAACCGTACTCTTTGAGCTGAAAACCTTGTTGAGCCCGAGGCTCAACAAACTATGTATATCATCAAATATGATTGTATAGGCATCAAAACGTGTAAATCCGAAAATTAGGTCGGGCCTCATAATGTCCGTTTATACCTCCACTATATACAGAATAGTTCTGAGGAGGCCGCTTCAGAGGTCGCTTTTATATACAAACTCTCGATCTTCACGAACCGTACATTGTGTGGCCCAGCATGCGGCAACGTTGGGATCAGCATTTAACAGAAAAACATGTGCAAAGTATTCTTTTTGCACATCTTTAAAATATTGGCAATCTTTATGTGCCGTACGGGTACGTATGTGCATTTTTTAATATGGTGCTTCTCGCATAACAAATTATTAAGTTACTGTAATCAAAATAGTATATTATACACCTAGGTTGAAAAGTGAGCCATTATTAACCGAGCAATTTTAAACCGAGACGTATATAGATTTTTTTTTACTACTTGAGGATAAAACTGTTAAAATTGTAATTTGATTGAATTAGTACTTGAATATTATGTTATTTTCTATCCACTTTCAAAATATCAGGTAGACTGTAAAGTACCTTTTTCAATAATTTTAATTTGATGTATTCTCAGATCAGATAACATTTTATGTAGGCTTAAACAGATTAATTTTCCCATCTGCTTTCTAAAGACCTAAATGATCATAATTTATAATAAAAATTGATAATTTTGGTCTTAAATTACCTTAGATTTTAGATTATTGAGTAAAATAATCATAACAATTTTTGATATTTCCTATTCAAATACTTACCTGTTTTTTTTGTCTTTTTTAAATGGTGCATTTTTGTATCAAGGATATACAAACTATCTAAACGTTTCCATAACACTTACAGTTATCTTCGTCAGTAGTAGTATTATGTAATAAAATTGTTAAAAAATTTTATGAAACTGTACAATACAATTTTAATAAAGAATAACTAGATGATTAAAAGATTAAATATTGTTAAACTATCACGGCATCGTAATAAAAAAGTGAGTAACGATAGTAATTGATTAATTAATTCCTTAATTTTTAAAATTGTGTAATAGAACGATAAGTGTCTTCCCGATAAAGGACTAAATATGAAATATGAAATATTATAACCTTATACAGGGTCCGCCTTTGGGAGCTGATCCTATGAGTATCTGCTAAACCAAACTTACTATAATTTAGAAGATTTGGTGACAGGGTAATGATGTTAAGGCTAACTCATCTAAAATATTTTCACGTGCGTACCACTTCCGGTTATACCGGAAGTCGGTACTTAGGCGCTTATTTTAAACGGAACACCCTGTGTATTAATACATTTTTGGATTCTATGTCGAATTTTAAGGTAAATTTGTTAAATAAACTAGATACGAAATTTCAGTCGTTTAAAAAAAACATTTTTCTAAAAAAATTGACAGATGCGGTCTTAGTAATAACATGTTAATTGTTCTGTTCCTGTCAAACAATTTAAATAAAACTTTGAGGTGTTGTAGGCAAAGGTTTATTGTAATAGTCTGTAAAAAATGACATTTGCATTTTTCATAAAAATAAAATTATGAATGTCTAAACCTGACAATCAAAAAATGCAAGTTACTCAAAAAGATCAAATGGAAACCCCTATTTTTTATTACTCAGGTCGATTTAACGTCAAAAATTAAGGTAAGTTTGTTTAAAACTTTATTTGCCTAAACGTAACAGTTTCATACTTATTATCAAAAAAGTCCCAATTTTAAAATTTGTGATAAAAATGAGCTACATACTTAAATCTAGTATTCCTTGTTCGTGGTCACCATGGAAACCAAATAATTGAGAATTGAAATAAAGAAAAATATTGGAAAAAGTTACTGCAAAAAATTATAAAAATTGATAATTTTTGCCAAATAGAAATTTTCTAAGACATTTTTTTCAAATTCGATATACTACATAAGTAAAAAAGTAATACTTTAATATCTTTTAAGGTTTACAGAAAGCGAACACATACTGATAGATTTCTTCATAAGTTATCCAACCAGCATCTAGGTCAGAAACTTGTATAATTAAGTCTTTAGTAGATCGAGCAAAACGAATTTGTGATCCTAAATTTTTAAAACATGAATATAAATATTTAACAAAATCCTTGCAAGGTAATAGATATTCACTTACTGATAGGACTGAGAAAATCTTAATTAAATATGGTGTTAGCACTATTTCTAACCTACAAGAAAAATTAAAGAACATTTAAGGTCACCTAAAGATATTTCAAATCCATTGTCATCTTTCGGAGTGTATATTGTTCATGTGGAAAAGTATACATTGGAACCACAAAACGTAGTATTAATACAACACATAAAGAACATGAGATTTTGTAGATTAAGTCAACCAGAGAAGTCTGCGGTAGCTGATCATCCCTTAAATAATTTAAATCATGATATCCAATTTGACAATATGGAAATATTACCAATACAAACACATTATTATGTTCGTTTAGAACGTGAAGCTATTGAAAAATATACAAGAAGAAAGTCTCTGTTTAAATAAGCTTTGCCGTCGTATAATTAAAAAAAAAGGGTATGATGATACGTCTTGACTTGAATTTTAATTTTAGCTTTTAGTGTCTCATCAAATTTTGTTAAATTTGTTTCTTGGTGGACATTTTTCATTATTAGCCTTCGACTGTTGGAGAGTGTTACGATTTGCCATCTTAAAGACAGTTTAACAACACTTACTCTTTTAATTCTCTAGTTACTCTTTACTAAAATTGTATTCTATAGTTGGCTTTATACGTTTTCCGAACTGTTATTATAATAGCAGGTTTGTGTTTATGTTTTAATTTTTCAAATTTCACAAAATTGTTTTGAACATCTTTAACAATTTTATTAGAAAATACTACTACTGACGAAGATAACTGTAGGTGTTACCGAAATATTTAGGTAGGTTGTATATAGAAACACACCAAATATAAAATTCAAATAAGATAAGTATTTTAGTATGTACAGGGTTCCCCATAATAGGCTACCCATTAAAATTTTTTTAGTTAACAAAACAAACTATTTATTATACTAAATTACAGCTAACTCTTTGGGATTTATAATAACTTATAAATATTTGGCTAATTTAATTCTAACTTTTAAAAATCACGTCTTCTAAATGACCTCCACCAACTTCAACACATTTTTCAATATTAGATAAAAAGTGGTTCATTACACGGCGTAGCAAACCTTCGTCTATTCCTTCAGCTTCTTCACGAATTTTGACTTTGAGTTCTTCGATTGTACTTGGACAACTCGCAAACACTTTGGCTTTTAAATATCCCCACAGGAAAAAATCAGGTGCCGTTAAGTCGGGGGACCTCGAAGGCCAAGGCAAATCTCCGAATCGAGAAATGAGTCGGCCATTAAACATTTCTCGCACAACACTCATTGAGTTTCTGGCGGTATGAGCTGTTGCCCCATCTTGTTGGAATAGTAAGGCATTGTTTAGTAATCCTCGTCTATATAATTCTGGAATGAGGAATGTCTCTAGCATGTTTACGTAGCGCTCGGATGTTACTGTTACAGCGCGGTTATTTTCATCCTCAAAAAAATATGGACCAATAATACCAAAAGATCCTACTCCACACCACACAACAACTTTTGGATTATGGAGGTTCTGTGTAAAGATTTCACGAGGATTTTCATTTGACCAGTATCTAAAATTCTGTTTATTAACCATGCTGTTCAAATAAAAATTTGCTTCGTCGCTCATTAGGAGACTGTGAATTGCTCCTTGATGTAAATCCAAAAATTCTTGACAAAATGCTAACCTTGCTTCTTTATCTTGATTGCTAAGGTGCTGTGCCATTTGGTATTTATAGGGATGAAATTTTAAATCCCTTTGAAGAATTCCATCTAAGCTTCCCTTTGATATTCCTAGGATAAGGGTTTGTCCATTAGCAGACCTTTTAGGACTTCTCGTAAATGCAATTCTAACTCTTTCAATATTTTCTGGTGTACGAACTGTTCTTCGACGTTCAGGCTTCTTCATATTTTGTACAGAACCATTTTCACGCCAATGACGAACCCATAACTTAACAGTTTTACGATTTGGCGCGTGACCCCTATTGTTGTTATTAAACTGACGCCGGAATGCACGCCTAACTTCTTCTATCGAATTGATTCTTATGTAAGTTTCTACACAAAACACACATTGTTGGACTGAATAATCCATGAAAGTTCAAACGGATGTTGAAATAATGTCTCAAAGCAAAAAAAATTAAATAATTATTGATGAAAACTAACAAACTTCTCGTAGTAAAATCACGTTACACGAAATTATTAATTTATAACTTATTTGTGACAGGCGCCTACCTGTTTAATACTTAACTTAAATGCCAAAGACTACAGAAGATAATCCCACAGAGAACTTATTTAGTTATCTCGTAGGGAATTTATTAATGAAATAAAATGGGTAGTCTATTATGGGGAACCCAGTATAATAATGGTAAAAGTTTACATTTTCATATTCCGCTATTTTCTGATTGAAATTTTTCTTACAGTATATTAGCTTGTCAATACATAACAAAAGTGTAATCCGCCGATATATAATTAAAAATAAGGAAAAATAGAGAATAATAAGTGCATATCTATATAAAACAGCTAGAAAATATTGACAACGCTGCCGGGATTCACAACGTACGGATAACATAAAATCGGGCCACACAACGTTTTGTATATTAGCGCGGGGGGTCGGGCTCAGTAGGGACCTGTTGCTATACCGGGCTCAGTAAGATACCGTTTATAACTATATATATATATATATATATATATATATATATATATATATATATATATATATATATATATATATATATTCGCCTTATATACCAAAACGCATTTAATGAACAGGTACCCGTTTACCATGAACAGGTAGCTGTTGCGACAAACAGGTACCGGTTCACCTTGAACAGGTAGCTGTTTACAACTGCTGAATGCGGTTTAAGGTATTATATATATATATATATATATATATATATATATATATATATATATATATATATATATATATTCGCCTTATATACCAAAACGGATTTAATGAACAGGTAGCTGTTGCGACAAACAGGTACCGGTTCACCTTGAACAGGTAGCTGTTTACACTAAACAGATAGCTGTGAATACCTAAACAGATCAGTTACTACTAAACTGCTGATATGCGGTTTTATATATATATATATATATATATATATATATATATATATATATATATATATATATTCGCCTTATATACCAAAACGGATTTAATGAACAGGTACCCGTTTACCATGAACAGGTAGCTGTTGCGACAAACAGGTACCGGTTCACCTTGAACAGGTAGCTGTTTACACTAAACAGATAGCTGTTAATACCTAAACAGATCAGTTACTACTGAAACCAGTTTAAGGTATTATATATTCATCAAATCCTTTCCTATAGCGACCATTATTAACTTCAGCATCCTTGTTTATGACCATGAAACCAAATGGATCTTCCCAACACTTTGAACACATGTCCCGAAACAATTTCATGCTTATGGTGGGACTTATATGATCCTCATACGCATGTTTTAAGTTTAATTCATCTTGCTCAAATAATATAATTAGATTCGCATTATCACGAATTAATTGCTTTGGAATTTTACTGTAAGTTTGAGCCAAATAGAAACAGTCAATATCGTTATGCCTACCCATACAAAAATATGCTCTTATATTATTTTGCTTTTCACAAGCGATATCGTCGAAGATAAAAATAGAGTTTGATTTTGCACAATTAGGCTCAATCACATCTTGATTGTCGCTGAAAGTAAAGTAACCTATGTCCTTCATTGGAAGTAAGATTTCCTGTAAAAGTTTGTACTTGTTTTGATTCAGTGACTTAGAGTATACGTATACATGTTTAAATTTCAAACCATTTTTTTTCAGTAAGCAGACTGATCATTGCGTTTGTTTTACCACAATTGGAGGGACCACATATAATACCACGTATACTATTAGGAAGTAAATCACCATGTTTTGAAGTAATACACTTTTCATCAAAGTCATGATTTTGAATTGAGAGTTTTTGTTTCTGAGCAACTACTTTCATCTTTGATGGATGAAATAAAACTAAACGAATAATTACAACATCTTTATTTATATATTAGACTATATTACAATAATAATTATAATTTTTTCACTTCTCCGGTGAGTGGACTGTACTGTACAATAGCATCATGGAGAATAAGACCATATACAACGATTCCATTATCGAAAGGTGTTAGAGATTCCATTTCCAATTTGATGTCCACTGTTGAGTTTTTTAATGATTCATTTTGTTTAGAGCAGTCCATTACAAATACTGGACATGATTTGAATTCGGAATAGTTGAATAATGCATCTTTATCATCTTCGCTATAGTAATCATCGAAATTTCAAAAAATTGCGATAGGCAGGTATATATTGGTTAGCACTGAAGTTCAAATGCATTGCTTCATATGGATAATACTCAGAATTCAGATGTACTTTAAGATTTCTGATGTTAATGTGATCAAAATTTCCGGCCCTTGCTGGCCTTGTATACCTTTTACCTTGTTGGAATGCAACAATTATCCAACGTGGTTTTTCCAGTTGCGTTGATGTTTTTATTGGCCATATGTCTGAGGTTGCTTGTTTTAAAGCAGGCAATTCATACAACTCCCATTGTCGAAATGGAACAGTAATAATAGAATTTTCATTGATTCCTTGAAACAAGTTAAGTTTCGCAGCATCACTAAGTGTTAAGTGCGGTACTTTCCATTGAATTTTATTTAAGGTTATTGCGGCATCAACTTCACCATAGTAACAGTTTGTATCGCTTCTAGATCGAATTAAAACCAACTCTTGGCGCATATTCACAATTACCTGACGATAATCCTCCATTATTCCAAATATGTGGTTCAATGGTATGCATACTGTAAAAGATTTTTCTCCATTTTGCTCATCGAATTCTACTTGTAATGGTTCTTCATTCTTTGGTGGCCATCCTAAATGACTTAGTGCTTTGCTTTTGCTTGCCGTATAAGAAATATATCCCTTAAGCGTAGATGTTATTCCTGGATTTCTACAAACATCCACTCTCTGACCACCTAACTCATAACGAATTTCTTCGAAAAGAAAGTTCGGGAAATTGTTGGTTAAGCTGCATGCTTTTCTTTCATCTTCTTTTTTGAGCTCAAGTTTACCTTCTATGTACAGAAAACTATCATAAGTAGCCGTAATTAGATCTTGACTTTGAATTAAGATTCGTATTTCTTCGGAAGGTCCATATTTAGAAGATCCATATGGAAGATAAGTGTGAATATCTGATTTAATTATAGTATCATCAAAATGTACGTTTTGAAAGACGTTTAACGATTCTGCCATTGTGGTTGAGAACTTTTAAACCAATTGACGTTAAAAAGTATTTCTCTGCAGATGTTAACCGCAATGAAGGTTGATGACTAATTAATGACTTACTGTAGGGATGATGTCTTTTATATGAGTTTTTGAAAGATGGAATTGGTCCTGGATTAATTCTCAGACCCATGTTCTTTTAGTTCTAAGCGTACAGTGAATGGTTCACTTTCACCAAAGTCGATTAATTCACCCTTTTGATTAGTCAAATTAATTGTTATATTACTAATAATGTCAGTGTTTACTTCTAAATATTGAGTATTGCTTGGAGTTTTATCTAGACGATAACCTGGAGGAACTGAAACATCAATCTCATATAATACTTTAGCAGGTTCCCCGTTTCGATAAGATCCCTTTATAATGTTGCACTCTACGTGTAGATTAGTGTGTCTAAGTATTTGGATGTCTAACGCAGATGTATGTAAAATATTTGGTTCTAATATTTTAGACTCAAACCCTAGCATGCGCCCAATACAATTTTCTTTAGTAAAATCAATCTCAAATGAACTGTTTATCTCACATTTAAGTGTATTGTTGTTTGCTCTAATGATAAACTTTTCTGTGGGTATTTTAGATTTTAGATAAACGTTAATTTCATCTAACTCATATGCACCGTGTGGAATATTAATCACTTGCAAATGAGATGGATTTGTTCTAAAATAAAATCTATCGTTGCCTGCATAAATGTTTCTAATGCTGTTGCAGCCGTAAAATCCAACCAATCCAATAACGTATTTCTTCCCCAAATCTAGCTCTATCGGTGGATAGAAGTTGTAGCTAGCTGTGTTACCAACACCTTCTAAACTGAATGTTATTGACATAACTGAGAAAATTTGATGTTGTACTGATTATTTATATAAAATTGTAGGCATAGGTGTCCGCAAATAATTGTATTAAACTCTTGATCTTGGTTGTAATTATAATATATTTTACACCCCGAAAGTAGTTAATCACTTCGTTTGGTGGTCGAATATTGCCGAAACTATCGTAATACCATACCTTTTACCACGCTTTTGTAGCAAACCCAATGGGTACCTGGTCCTCTTTGGCTATCTAAGTTAATAATTCCAGATTCATTTTTCCGTGGCAATTTAGGCATACTATCTCTCATAAAAATATCCCTAAAGTACGGTACGTTTTTGGTGTATTTCTTTAAATCAGTATCCGTTAACGGTCTTTCGGGTAATCTATTCAGTTTTTTGGAAACGGTTTTAAGTATAATGCACCACCACCAGATTTGTTTGGTTTTAGATATAGTGCACCACCTTTCTTATTCATGGAGCCTATAGCGACCGATTCCATCATGCGATTATGGCGCGATGTCTCTTCCTGCAATTTTTTAGCATTTTTAGCATCATTGACTGCTTTCGCAATGCCTGATGCACCACCAGCTAAAGCACCGATTGCTGATAATCCTGCGAATAACGGAATAAGAAATGCTAAAAACCCTCCTTGTTTAGGTAGGGGAATTACTCTAGGAACTTTAATGTTTTTCTTTCCTCCTAAATTTCTTACCACACGTTTTGCCGTTGAAAGCTCTGACTTTATTGTGTCTGTGAAATTTCCGTTAGGTTTAATTTTTTTAGCTATTGTCTTTCGTAAATGCAATAAATTTCCACCATTGCATTTCTTCTTCTTCATATTAGATCGACGTTTACACCCCATTCCCAATTTTCTCTTTGCTTTCATGATGGTACTGACTGCTAAAGCTGCAGTTCGTTCACCTAGCGTTGCGTTTAATGATTTAAAGCGCTCCCAAGCTTTTTTTTGCAAAATTTTATCTGCTTTATGTCTACTTTCTAAATCTCGGTAATCTCTGTAACTGATATCATGAAGTTTGCACTGAGCATCTAATTGATTAATACCGAGGTCACCGCGTGCGAGTCGTTTTTCTAACTTTGTACCAGGACCGCAATACTGGTAACCAGGTAAATGCAATTTAAACGGAAGTTTATTGATTAGACCATTCACCAAACCACCACCACCTACACTCTTTCGCTTCTTAACTAGCATTGTTTACATGGATGGATAGAAGGGGGTATTTATACCTAAATTGAGAAAAACAAATCATAGTTATTTCTTTATTCAGTAAATGCTATACATTAGATAAGCAGGACGATAATACAAAATTTCCATTAAACATACAGTGTTATGTGAATTAATATTATACTTAGCATTTATAACATCATCAATATCTTTATAAATGTCATCATCACCACCACTGAATTCTCTCTCATTTTACATATGGCGGGGGTGCTACTATTAAAAAGAAAATGTTATGTTTGTTGTTTTGCCAGCTGCACCCAAACTACTTATAAACACATCCTTCGTGTTTAGGAGTGTTTTAAATTCTTCAATTCGTGTTTCTTCTTTTTTGAAATACACATAAAAGCGTTCCGGCAATACACATTTAAAATCACCCGTTTCTATCACTATACGTTCACCATACTTAGTATTAATTATATCCATATTCGTTACTTTATACTTTCTCGATATATCGAGCTCGCGCATTTTTAAAGGGTTTGCAATAGGTGCTTTGGTTTAACCCTGTTAATTCCATATTTAACAATTACGAGTTGCAGACTGATCTCAACATACAGCTCGCTGCAATTTATATAAGAAATGTGCGTCCTACATATTACAACATGCTTAAACTTGTTAAATACCTACTTTTGACCTTGACTAGAAATATAATATGATGATGATCAGCTCCAAAAGTTTGACCTTGAAAATTATATTCTTACATTTATGATTACCTTGCAATTTCTATTTTTAGCTTTTCACCTTTGTATATTTCTAAGAAATGTAATATGACACCACCGTAAGTCTTCGACCTTGAATACTATTTTGATTACCTTGCAACTTCTATGTTTACCTTGACCAAAATTTTAAATCCCTTCAGATTTCACCAACAGGAGTGACCTTGACTTAGCAGGGTTACCAACCTAACACGTGGCCTTGACTTAGCAGGGTTACTACCCTTCACAGGGTTACCAACAACGTGGCCTTGAGTTAGCACCCCTTGAAATAGGCAACGTTACCAACCTAGAAATCTAGTGACTTTTCTGGTGACTTTTTCTAGATCTGGTGACAAATCTAGTGACAAAAGTGGATCAGAAGTGCGGTAGCTATACTACTGACAACGAAAACCAGGTAATGCTACACATTATTGAGAATCCCCATGTCAGTACTAGGGAGATTGCGAATTTGGTTGGAATATCGCATAGTTCGGTCTAGAGGATAATAAAACAAAATAAGTTTCACCCATTCAAAATGATTCTTCTCCAAGAATTAACCGAAAATGATTTTCTGTTAAGAACTAATTTTGTACAATGGGGTTTGCAACAGATAGGACAAAATAGAAACTTTTTTAACAACGTTTTATTATCGGGCGAAGCAAGTTTTTGAAATGATACTGTTGTTGTAAGACATAACATGCATTATTACGATAATGTAAATCCACACTGGACCAGTGTGCGACGTTGTCAACATCGATGGAGTTTAAACGTGTGGTGTAGAATTATGGGAAAGCACATTGTTGGGCCAATATTTATTAATAGACTAACTGGAGAGAATTACCTCAATTTATTAGAAAATGAATTTCAAAATCATCTAAATGAACTCCCAGAACATATCAGAAATAATTTGGGGCGGCGATAGGATGGCGCTCCAGCATATTATGCCCTTCCAGTTAGGGACTTTTTAAATAATCTCCGAAGTTGCATGACTTCAATCTTCCATAACCTGGTTATTTCAAATGGAATGCCCCAATTTTCTCGACGGCATCGTATTTAGAATCCAAAAATCTACAACTCTTGTTAACATTACCCTATCCCTAAACCCACCCGTTTTTAAGATTTCAAAAATTTCTCCTTTTTAGCTTGTAAATATTTCAACATTCGCACCGGTGACGTCACCATACGTAAATGTTACGCGTTGCCCGGTGACGTCCAACGTTATTTTGACGTTTTTCATGAGTATCAATGAGTGTATTATTATTTTTACATTATTTATAACAAATTATTATTATTTATTTTCACAACGTTATTTGTATTTACAATACATTCTCAAAGTGTCATTTCGAAACGCATGAATTATGCTTTGTCTCATATCTTTTGCAGTAGTCGGAGTAGTTTGGTATATAACGTTTTTTATGTGTCCCCATAAAAAAAATCTGTTTTGGTTAAGTCTATCCATCTCCTTCAAATTCGTGATTTAAGTACTCTCTGACATCCGCAGCATAGTGCGCTGGAGCCAATAATACCATCACAAACATCTTACTATTTTTAGGTTTTCCGTTGCGTAATAATGAAGATTATGACGGTTTGGACTACTACTCTGAGTAAAAGTTGATTCGTCGGAGAATAATACTTTTCGGAAAAAGTTAGGGGTTGTCCTTTCCATTTCCAACCCCCACTGGCAAAATTTCAGGGCCCAATAGTTCTTGATGGAAAGATATGCTGTAGTCATGAAACTTGTTGCTCTTTAAAATTTTGCAAACGGTAGATCGGAGGACATTGGTTTCCTTGGATATTGTTATCCAACTGGTACAAGGATCCGAAATTACAGACAGCAAAACATTCAACTGATCTTCGTCGCTTGTCCTCTTAGTTGTTTCACATTTTTCATTATTTGCGTTGCCTGTTTTATTAAATCTCTCCTTAAGTTTTTCTAAACTTCTAACCGAAGGTTGATTTCTATCAGGATATTTTTGCGCATACATCCTCTGAGTTAGTAAACAATTTTGATCAGCAGATCCCATAACAAAGATCACGTCAACCAGTTCCGCCCTTTCGAAATTCATACTTATTAAATTAACTACAAACATTAATATGATATAATAATGAAACATGCAGAATATCTGCGTAACTACTCACTAAATGGAAAAAAGAGCCTTAAAAAATTATGTTAAACAAATTTTAAAAATATACGGATTAGAAAATACTAAAGAAATAAGGAATGCGCAATATAAAACTAATTGTAACTCACAAATACCTACGACATTTATAATATTTTCAAAAGAGACAGACATCAATAGGAACAAATAAAGCATTTGTTTTTGTTTCCATGACAACGGGTATGGTGACGTCACTGGTGCGAATGTTGAAATATTTAGAAGCTAAAAAGGAGACATTTTCGAAATTTTAAAAACGGATGGGTTTAGGGATATGGCAATGTTAACAAAAGTTGTGGATTTTTGGATTCTAAATACGATGCCGTCGAGAAAATTGGGGCATTCCATTTGAAATAACTAAGTTATTGAAGATTGAAGGCATGCAACTTCGGAGATTTATTTTTTTAAGTAAACAAGTCAAAACGTAGCTTACTAGGTCCTCTAGAGACTTATAAGACGGATTCCGAAATTCGCAGCAGTTCGGGTACAACACCGATTTCCGTGAGACCGTGCAGCTATAAAAATTTTCGAATTTTCCCGAATAACTCGAAAATGGTAAGTTTTTGATATAAGGCTCTTTACATAAATTAACCTTAAAATTTGACGATAAATTCAAAAATGGCAAAAAAATTAGGTGGTACCATTTAAGAAAACATAACTTGGTACTACCACACTTTTATGACGTATTATGTACATTTGAAAATCATTTTACAATACGCACCCCTCAATGGCCAAAAACTTTTATATGAAACATTTCCTTCTAAAATTTATATTTACTGAGATATCACACTTTAACGCACTAATGAGCAACCCTATATATATATATATATATATATATATATATATATATATATATATATATATATACGACATGAAAAACAAAAAAAATACGACAGCTAAAATTGACTTACCAAGAGATTGGGCAAACTTAATTAGATTAGTCCCTAGAAAATCGCCGATAAAGGTTATTGAAATGGTACAGTCAGATTTCCTCAATTTTAAATCTTTGTTGGATACATCTTTCATACATAGAAAGAAGAACACCGCTGGACATTCAGTTACTTCAGTTACTTGGATATTTTTGAAGAAAAAAAATGATACGCCACTGATTTCTTGAAAAAAAAAATTACATTTTAATTCCTCGTTCAATATGAAACATAAAAGCTCTCTTGAATTATGTTCTTAGAATGTTCCGTTTGGGAGTAATAAAATAAAAACCGTTGTATTGTACGAGAAAATTATGTAATTTAATGATTGAAAGAAATGTGCTGGTGCACCATCATGCATGTACCACATATGGTGTCTTATTAAAAGCGGAACATCCTCAAGCAGCTCAGGCAATTGTTCACGAATGCAAGTAAGGTAAGATTGTCCATCAAGTCGTCTCGGAAGAAAGAATGGGCCAATAAAGTAATCGGCTATAATTCCTGACCAGACGTTCACCGAAAATTGATGTTGGATATGGGTTTCAGTTGTGGATTTGGGATTCTCATCCGCCCACAAATGGTTATTGTGAAAATTCTGAATCGCATTTCTTGAGAAATTACATTCGTCCGTGAACAGGATATGTGAATTGAATTGTGGATTATGTGGAATGTTATGAAGATACCACCGACAAAAAGTTACTCGCTTAGGAAAATCTCTCGGGAGTAATGCCTGTACTCTCAAAATATGGTATGGATACAACAAATAATCCATTAAAATTCTCCAAACAATTTGGTGGCAAATATTCAAGTTTGTAGCTATCTTTCTTGTACTCGTTTCAGGCTGTTCTTCGACTGCGTGCAGGACTGCTTCCTCAATTTCAGTTGTTCTTACACTTAGAGGCCTACCTTCAGATGTACCTCTTCGAACACTACCAGTTTCAACAAGACGCTGATGAATGTTCGAAAGCTTCGACTATCTGGTAAAGCACGATTGGGATATCTCTGGTGCAATTGTATACATAATTAATAACAAAATTGTACAAATTTAATTTACAGTGACTTAAATTGAACTAGAAAATGTCACATGGAAAAAGCAAGTGTCATTTTGAAAGGCAACTAGACTTATTGCGAAATTGTTATTTCACTCATTGAATTAATTTTCTCGTACAATACAACGGTTTTTATTTTATTACTCCCAAACGGAACATAGGAACATAATTCAAGAGAGCTTTTATTTTTCAAATTGAACGAGGAATTAAAATTTAATTTTGTTTTTCAAGTGGCGTATAATTTTATTTCTTCAAAAATATCCAAGTGAGTGCCCGTACGCACGCCACTGCAGAAGCTGGAAATTAACTTCGTATCGAACAATATCCACTTTCATGCACTCTAGCACCGTACTAAATTTCACTGGAAAATGTTTAGCGGTTTAGAAGATATCAATTAATTTTCGTATTTTTCGTGTAACTTGACCACCCCTTATTTCCGTAACGGTACAGTTTGGGACCATACTTTATTAAGCAAACTATAATTATTTTTTCGTGTAGATTCATCCACTTCAATATTTGCATATCATTAAGGAACACCCTGTATATATATATATATATATATATATATATATATATATATGTATACACCGTGTTCAAGATAAGGATGCCCACTATGGGGATCTCGGAAACGGCAAGAGATGGAAGGTCGGTTAAATAGAACAAAAGTTATGCATTTGAGAGGATGTATTTATGGTCTTTGTAGAACTCGAATATCTCTTTTAGTTTTTGAGATATTTGACAAAAATTAATTTTCTATTTTTTTCTGACCTTATTTGAAGAGCTATCAAGAAAAGAAGAGCACATTTTCATTGTCACTTTTCAAGCTCTACTTAATGCTGTTATTCAATTTTTGATACAATTTTTTGTTTGTTAGCAACCATCATCAACAATATGGTAGGAGTACATTTTTCAAATAATGAAAAATTCGATGTACTGACGTGTTACATTTTGTGTCAACGTAATTGTTCTGCAGCCGGAATAATGTAAACAAATATCCAGAAAGGCGTCAACCTCACAAAAGAACTTTTCGCACATTAGCAGTTAATCTAAAAGAATATGGTGCGTTCAAAAAACCTGTAAAATCACGCAAAAAACCTTGCAATCAAGAAAAAGCCAATACTGTTTTATTAGCTGTAACGGAAAATCCAGAGGTTCTACTAGGAAAATTGAAGAGGCAACTGGCATAGCCCATTCCACAGCTCATTATGTTCTAAAGAAGGAGAAAGTACATCCATATAAATTTAGAATTTGCCAAGGACTTCGACCAGGTGACCCAGAAAGACGTAGAATATTTTGCGAATGGTATACACGTCAATCTCAAGACAATGAATATTTTACGAATAAAATAATATGGTCCGATGAAAGTATGGTTAATAATAATGGAATTTTTAATCGTAGAAATGCGCATTATTGGGCAAGAGTAAATTCACGTCTGTACAAAACGGCCAAACACCCACACCGTTTCGGATTTAATATGTGGGCTGCTATATTCGGTACTCCAATTATAGGTCCTTTCATTTACCACGAGTCCTTAAATTCTGAACGTTACCAAATTTTACTCCAAAATGAATTAGAGTTAGCTTTGAATGATTTGCCTTTCCAAGAAGTTGAAGGTTGTTGGTTTATGCAGAACGGTGCACCAGCACATAATTCCAGAGTTGTCAGAGAATACCTGTCAGTTAGATTTCCAGAAAGATGTATTGGCACTCATGCAAATGTACTATGGCCAGCCCGTTCTCCAGATATAACACCTTTGGATTTTTTCCTTTGGGGATACATTAAAAATTACATTTATGGAAACGATATTGAAAACGAAGAAATTTTACAAAGATTAGTTCTCGAAGCGTTTGCTAGTATTTATTACTCCTCAAATGCTGAAGAATGTTTTAGATGCTACAGTTAGAAGATGTTATTTATGTTTAGAGAATAACGGGAATCTTTTTGAACATGTTTTGTGAGTTTATTAACCTTCAAAATAAATTTGTATTTTTATTTAAAATTACAAAACATAATTTTATAATAATTTTACGGTTTTCTAATGTTTCTAGTATTAGTTTTAACTGTACGTTTTCGATGTTTTACATTGAATAAGAATTTATATCGCTGAATTCAGAATCAAGGAGAGAATTTAAATATGACAAAAATCATTTTTTCGTGTATTTAAAAAAATAAAGTTGATGATGGTTGCTAACAAACGAAACGTTGTATCAAAAATTGAATAACGGCATTAAGTAGAGCTAGAAAAGTGGCAATGAAAATGTGCTCTTGTTTTCTTGGTAAATAAGGTCAGAAAACAATAAAAACGAAAATCAGAAAATTCAATCTTTTTCCAATATCTCAAAAACTAAAAGAGATATTCGAGTTCT
This sequence comes from Vesta saturnalis, assembly GCA_036346205.1. Lineage (NCBI taxonomy): Eukaryota > Metazoa > Arthropoda > Insecta > Coleoptera > Lampyridae > Vesta > Vesta saturnalis. Next base: position 5,055,187 of record JARFJB010002121.1, read on the forward strand.
AGAAAGACCATAAATACATCCTCTCAAATGCGTAACTTTTGTTCCATTTAAGCGACCTTCCATCTCTTACCGTTTCCGAGATCCCCATGGGCATCCTTATCTTGGACACCCTGTATATATATATATATATATATATATATATATATAAGTAAGTGGGTAATCTTGACTGATAATGAATATAAGATAAGTTTATTGGGGAATGCAGTCAATTATGAAGGCCAAAAGTAAAAAACCCTTTGTTAATGTGCCAAGCTTTCGGAATGCTTTATTCCTTTATCAAGACAAGCTACTATAAATATAATTAAATTATTTATAAATTAAATAACAATAAGAAACATACCTAACGTGAGTTAAATAATAAAGTTAAAAACAGAACTAACAATAGGAATTTGCAGGAAACTAAATTTAATTGACAGTGTGTCAATAGTAAAACTAAATCAAATGTGACATAATATAAATGGTTAGTTACGTATTAAAAACAACGGTAAGTGTCATGTTATCAAAAAGGAAAAGAACATTAACAAAAATTACTAGAAGAATGGACAATATTAACTAAAAGTTTACCACATTTTAGAGACAAAAATTTTTTTGTATATATTAACTATTAGTAGAAATTTGATTAAAACTATGTTCATAAGATAAGATGTAATTATAAATAATGCTAAGTTTATTAATATCTGATTTCTTATTAAAAGTGTTGCTGTTTTCATTAATGCAGACCATTTCACGAAAAAGACGTTTAGTTAAATTATTTTCTTTGCATAATATAGTAACTTTATTAAAATTCATGTCATGGTTTTGTTGGATGACATGCTCAGCTAAGCTACATGAAGCAATTTTCCTTCTACAATCACTTTTGTGAGATGTTATTCTCCCTAATAAATTTCTAGATGTTTGCCCTATGTACACTTTAAAACAATCCTTACATGGGATAGAATAAACTATATTTGAATTTTCTAAAGTTGTTAAGGAGATTTAATTTTAGTATATAAGTTACGTAAAGTTTTGATGTTACTTGTGGCTATCTTGGCATTGAGTACCTTGAGAACTTTTAATATCTGAGGTGTGAGAAAAGGTATATAAGGCAATGAACCATATGATATACTATTATTGTCATGATTAATATTATTATTTTGTTCGCAATTTTGTTTAGAATTAATACAATGCGGTGTATTGAAAATAAGTTTATTAAGTAAATATCTAGGAAAAGAATTTTCTAGTAATATATTTCTAAGTGTTTTAAGACCATTTTTAAGGTAATTAATATGAGAAAGTTTTATGACTCTATTTTTTAATGCTAAGACAAGATTGGTTTTCATCTTAAAAGGATGTTGTGAGTGATAACTAATGAATCGATTACTAAAAAAGTTTTTTCTATACCATTCTGTACGTAATATGTTGTGAAAGTCTCTGTGGATCAACATATCTAAGAATGGTATGCAATTGTTATCATCTCTTTCATATGTGAACTGTAAATGTTCATTGTAATTATTAAAGATTGCCAAAACTTCGTCTATTTTGTCTTCTGTTACAGATAGGATTAAGTCATCAACATATCTCTTAACGAAAGGTACATGGAAATGTATTTTATCTAAACAAGCAGTAATCAAGTCATCAAGTACAAAATTACACAGGATTGGAGAAATCGTGGAACCCATAGGGGTACCAAAAATTTGTTTGTAGTAGTTATTATCAAAAATAACGTAATTCGAATCAAAAATAAATTTTAGTAAATTTTTAAATGTGTTCAGGTTCATTTTACAATTAACAGAAATAGAAGGCCAATGTTTTTCAATGCTCATTATAATTAACGTTAAAGGAAGATTGGTGAATAAAGATACAACATCAAAACTAACTAAAACATAATTTACAGGTAATTGGAAGTTATTAATGAATTTACTGAAAGTAAAAGAATCTTTGATGTAGAAATCGTTAGAAGCGTTGTATGATTTGGTTAAGATTTGTGTTAAATATTTAGCAAGTTTACTATTAGGGGAATTTATTGAAGAAACAATAGGTCTAACAGATAATTCAGTTTTGTGAATTTTAGGTAAAGCATAAAAACGTGGTGCAACTGCATTATAAATAGTAAGAGTACTTGCTATATCGTTAGGAATTGTCCCTAAAGATTTTAAAGTACTAATGAATTTATTAGCTTTCTGTTGCAATGTACTTGTGGGATTATGAGGTAATTTAGTAAAATATTTATTATCATTTAATAAATTAAGAGATTTTTGTATGTAATCACACTTATTCATTGCCACAGTTACATTACCCTTGTCACTCTGAATAATTACTAATTCATGATTATTTTCTAGAAATCTCCTGCATTCATGAAACCAGTTATTTAAAAAATGATTCTTATCTTTTTCTTTATGTATGAAGTTCGTGATTATGTTAGTACATTTTGATCTAAGAAGATTTTTTGTTTTATCATCACTTCTTGAAATCAAACATTCAATGTCAGCTAAAAAAGAAGAAATTTTAAAATCTTTAAAATGTGGATGTAAACAAAATTTAGGACCTAAAGCTAAAAATTTTTTAATTCTAGTTGGAATATTGAATTTACTTATATTTTTAATCCATTTGTCTTGAATTATAATTGATTCAAATTCTTGAACTTTAATATTTTCAAATTTAATTTTGTTTGAGATTTTGATTTCATGAAAAACTTTATTATATTTAATCTTTTGTCTATAAGAAAATTCGTTAACTAAATGTGAAGGCAATAAAAAATAAAGTTGTTCTTTAATTTTGATTAATCCTTTCTCAATCTGTGTTAAATCAGAGAAAGTAGTTTTTATTTCAAGGTTGAGAATAGATTTTCTTAATCTTAAAGTAAAATTCTGTATCTTGTTTCCTGTTATGCCTCCTCGATGATGTAGAAGGTTGTTAATGTTTACCATCCCATTTGAAATATGTTTGGGAAAGACATGTTGTTTTCTACAATTAATAAGAAAAATTCTCCTATTGCGTAAAGTTGCTAACTTGATGGTAAATTTGGCCCAAAGTTTGAATAACTTCACAAGGTATTTCCATACCCTAGTCTGATGTTTTCAAAAAATCCCATTTGAATTAATAAGTAAGTGGGTAATCTTGACTGATAATGAATATAAGATAAGTTTATTGGGGAATGCAGTCAATTACGTAACTAACCATTTGTATTATGTCACATTCCATTTAGTTTTACTATTGACAAACTGTCAATTAAATTTAGTTTCCTGCAAATTCCTATTGTTAGTTCTGTTTTTAACTTTATTATTTAACTCACGTTAGGTATGTTTCTTATTGTTATTTAATTTATAAATAATTTAATTATATTTATAGTAGCTTGTCTTGATAAAGGAATAAAGCATTCCGAAAGCTTGGCACATTAACAAAGGGTTTTTTACTTTTGGCCTTCATAATTGACTGCATTCCCAATAAACTTATCTTATATATATATATATATATATATATATATATATATATATATATATATATATATATATATATATATATATAAATTTTATAAAACATATTTGGGTTTCATAATGGACTTATTTTAAACGCAAAATAGAAAAATAGACTTATTAATGGTATTAGATATTTAAAACACCAACACATTATGTCATAATGGGGTATATGTATATAAAAATAATTTTCATTGTTTAATAACTTTTTCAGAGAATCGTTTATTAATGAGATCATGCATTAATGGGTCTATTAGCCCTCCTGTTGTGTTCGGGTCAATATGACCCAATCGAGTTCTTATAATATGCATAATTCGTTAATTATTTGAATATTTTGTTGCCATTGCATGACGTTTATTTCATTTCTCTAATAACAGTGTACCTAAATTGATATTAGAAAAGCATAATTAGTTTTTTTTTTAATGAATTTGTTACACTCACTGTGTTTGGTTCTATATGACCCGGTGATTTGTGTGGTTCAAATTAGAAGAACGAGAAGCAGATTATTATCATAGACGAATGTATTTTGTTAGTTTCGTTTTATTTTCGTAAATATAAATAGCTTACATAATATTGCCACATTATTGCGCAGTATTGCGTATATTGCACGCGTTATTTACGTACCGGTAAACAAGTTTATTCCTGTTCAGACTTGTCTGTGGCTCCGCGTATAAATGCAGCCAGTGAGCATATGTGTGTTAGTTTCGTAGTAAATATCAAACTTGATGTTATACTCTAATAAGAAATACCTAACAATTGAAATTTATTATTGAACCTGTGTAGTGAGAGAGTGCTTACGGATAGTGTACTTGAGAAACTTTTGTGTTTCTAATGCTTCTGAAGAAGAAGACCATTTGTCTGAAACCGAGATATATAATAGCGAATCGTATGATGAAGTGGAAGCTACAATTTCAGATGAAGCTGATACGGATAATGACGTAACTTCCAAAGATGGAAATATAGTATGGAATGAAGAGGCACATCAATCTGGAAGGTTATCAACAGCAAACACTATTTCGTTGATTCCTGGGCCAACAAGGTATGCTACGTCGCGAATAATTGATATAAAATCCTCGCACTTCTTATACTTCACACCCAAAATTGTAAACCTAATTTTGAAAATGTCGAATTTAGAAGGCAAAACACGTTTCAAGAACTAACATTAGTTGAACTAGAAGCATATTTTGGCCTACAGTTTCTAGCTGGACTGTATAAATCTCATGGAGAGGCAACAGTCAGTCTGTGGGATGGAAATATAGGTCGTCTAATATTCAGAGCAACGATGTACCTACAACGATCTCATGTAATTGCACGAATAATTCGGTTTGACGATAAAAAAAACTCGACCACAACGATGCCAAACTGATAAATTAGTTCTCATACGGGACTTGTGGGATTCTACCTAATCACGAAAATGTAACAGTAGATGAGCTAATGGTACCTTTTAGAGGCCGTTGTCCTTTTAAACTGTAAGTAAATCGTGAATAAACCTGCTAAATACGGAGTCAAGATTTTGACTTTGTGCGGTTCGGTAACTGCTTATGAATATAACATGCAAGTTTACCTCGGGAAAAAAGAAGGTGAACATCCAGACATAGGTTAAAGTAAAAGAGTTGTGCTAGACCTTACGTATGGTCTAAAAGTTCACAGTGAGTGATAATTTTTTTACCTCGTACGATCTGGGTCAGATGCTGTTGAAAAGAAAAATAACCATGCTTGGCACTATTCGCAAAAATAAGCCTGAATTGCCAGCCGCATTGGTCTGCAACAGGAAAGTTCTTCCTTCAAAATGTTACTTTACCAAGGACATATCGATAGTTTCCTATATTCCCAAACGGAATAAAAATGTTACGCTCATGAGCACCATGCAGTACGATAACGGAGTGTATAACCAAGATCATAAAAAGCCGTTTATGATTTTAGATTACTACAATACTAAAGGTGCTGTAGACACGTTAGACAAGTTAATAATAAGATACACGTGGAGACGGCAATCTAAAAGATGGCCAATGACTATCTTTTACAATATCTTCAGCTTACAATGCTTACGTTTTGTGGTGCGAAGTAACTCCAACCTGGAATGCTGGAAAACTTACAAAACGGCGACTATTTCTTGAAGAACTGGGTAATTCCTTGATCACTCCATTATTTCAAGAAAGAAAACGTCTCCTTCCAAGTATTCCTGCAGCTGAAATGGTTATAAAATCACGTTCTTCAACCAGTAATGCCGAAGTAAGGGAACAATCAACCACAACCAAGCGTAATAGATGTAATTTTTGTCCCTCTTCAAATGATAATAAAACTAATATGGTATGTTGGAATTGCTCAAAATACCTATGTAAAGCTCATGTATATTACTATTGTCAAGACTGTAACAAATAAATGTATATACCTAACTACTATGTTTTTCAGATGTTCTTTGCATTGCATTTATAATAATATGTAATAAAAATAAAATAACGTAATAAAATGTAATAATTAATAAATACTACATCTTATTTCTTATTATTATTTACTGTTATATCAATGTATAGGCTCTCGGATCATAATGACCCGAACACAATAAGTGAAACCAAAATGTTAATATAATAGGAGGGTTAATAAACGATTTAAATGAAGTTGATAGGAGGCGCTGCATTGATTAGTATGAACCATCTAACAATGAAGTATTGCGTCGCTACGCTCACGCGTTAAAACATCTCGTCGTTAATCGCCTTCATTAATACACTTGATGGTTAAATAACTGTTTTATCCATTTAGTAGTAGATAGTAAAGTAAGTACATAAACAGTTGCCGAATCTGATAAAACAATGAATTCTGTAGTTGACGACATACTGTATGTTATAGTTAATAAAATAACAAACCTAATTCTCTTAAAACAGCATTTGAGTAATACATGTTTTCTCTCTAAAAGATATTGGGGTTAAATACCGTTTTTCAGCCAGAAAATTGCAAACAATGTGCTCATTAAACATTCATAGAGGATCCACTTAAAAATATGAGATAGCTTGACATTTTTTCATTTAAGTGAACGACAAATTGCAAGTTTGAACGTTGTATTGCTCTTTTGATATTCTTTTTTTTACTTTTCTACACTTTTTATAATATCTAAAACATTTTCTTTTGAAAACTTTCCGTTCTAGATTTACTTATTATACTATTTTAAATATAGACGCATTTTAAGACTAAACTAGGTCATCGTACCCTAACTAAATATAAAACGCGCCACCAGTTTTGTTAAAAATTTACTAGTTATGGCAGGCATGGTAGTTTTCCACTCGCCGTTTAGAAAATCAATAACTTTCCTTCCCTTCGTTTCTAAAGAGGGCATATTCGTATCTTCGCATTTGTATAATCTAAACTATATTTTTGTTATAGGTAAGCGAACCTAGCACTTTAATAATACCTTCTAATAGTAATTAAATTTGTTTTCATAGTTAACTCTTTAGGTCTTTATTTACGATTTTTTAAACTTCTGATTGTTTACAACCCCGTCACAATTAATTTTTTGAGAACTACAAAAGATGACAATTAATGTAGAATTCCTAATTTTTCTTCAACCTCATATTTGATTTGAAGTAAATTACTACCCACCAGCCGTTTACTTTCCACCCTAGAAGTGACTGTTGAGTCATAACTTGGTAGGTTGGTTAGCTAATTGCATATAATTATACGATTTACCACTTTGAATTCTGATTAAAATCAGAAGAAAATTAACACTTTCATTAAATAATTTAATGGTAGAATGAGAATGAAAATGTAAATGAGAATTTTGACGATAAGCATATTATTAAAGAGAGAACATATAATTTTTAATTAAATATCTTCACGAAATAATATAATACTAATTATCATTAATCACATTTTTTTTGTTTCTGATAAATGGTGTTATAATAAACACTATTTTGTTTTAGGCAAGAATAATTAGACGGTATACTCCAGCTTGTGAAGGAAAGTGAGCACCTGTATTTTCTTTTATTAAAATTTTCACTGGTTTCGATGATTAACTTTGTGATTAATAATCATAAAATCATAAAATTGTTGTCTAGTAGTCATGTATTATCACATATTCACATTAAGTATTTGTGAATAACATGTCATGTAAAAAACTAGCCATTGAAATGTTACACCTGCTTGTTTTTTATCTACATCGCTTCTAATAGTACCGGGTGGGCAAATAAGTGAGGTGAGCGGCTGTATCTTAGGATCTGTCAATCTGCAACGGGACATTTTTTTTATTACGAACGTAGCCATGAGAAAATACTAGAAATTATTTTTAAGTTCAATTTTAGAAAAATAAAGCACGTAGGTATTTTAAATTGCCGTTCCCATTGTTACACAATAATTCGTAATAAAAGCGCTAGAGGGGGCAATTTGTTATATCAGTTTTTTTCATTTTATTCCGAAAATTTAAATCACACGGTATATTTTTGACATCGTATTCGAAAAGTAGATTAAATTTGCAAGGAAAGCATAAAAACCGCAAGTCCACATCTTTACTCCTTTTAAAGTTATTGGGAAATGAAGATTTTTTTAACACTTTAACTGACGAAGTTTGATTTTGCTGAGCCGAATTGGATAAATGTTGATCTCATATTAAAGAGATAGTAGTTGCTAATCGAATTAAGAACTAACAGTGATTTTTAATGTCTGTCACCGTCGCTAATTTGAGTTTTAAACCCAAACATATTAGGTATTTAATGCCTCGATAAATGTTTAAACTGCCTTTCATTCCAAACAGACTCCTAATCTTATTCGGATGTATAAAACTGCTGCTTTGATTTCCGTAGCTGGTAGTTGACGACTTGCATCTCTTGTTGTCGGTGAAGTTATGAATACAATACCCTTCAAGTGTGTAGCGTCCCCCAGGTACCCTATCTTGAAAAGTGTAATTTGAACTTATTCGCAAGAATGCAAATTCAAGAACAAAACAATCGCTAAGTTGTTTATCTTGACGTTACTGACAACAATGCTACTACTACTCAACTTAATTGCTTAATTGACTTTCCTGCCAATGATTAAAACATTAGAATGTATTTACAAGTCTTTTATTTAATTACTCGCAAACCTCAAATCTGCTCAAAAGAATTGGCCGTCTAGTGGTAGGTACGCTGTGCTATTTGAGTTAGACAGGCTTGGATGAGGTTAAGTGTTGCATCAGGCGGGGTAGGTAAACAATGAAACTACTCTTTGCGCAATGATGGTTTAACCCGTTAATGTACTATTTTGGGAAAGAACCACCAAGAAAACCCAATTTATTCATAAGTAATTGCACAAGTACATTAATAAGTCAAATAACACAAAAAAACAATGAAAGGGTTCAATATATAACAAAAAAAACATTAAATCAGTGCGTACAAAATTATAACATTAAGAAAAAAATAAATAAAAAGCAGTTGAGCTACACATAAACACAATTTAATCACAATTGTGTGATAAATAAATCAGAATAAAAATTGTTATACCAAACATGTGGCCGTTTAAAACCAACCATGCCGATCTTTAAGTAAATAAACAATTAAAGTAATAATGCTGATTACGTTGGATATAAAAGATAATAACAGTAAAATTGCACAGGTGATAATAAGGTAACTGCAAGAATAAAAAGATAGGTAAGGAATTATACTTACACAATTGCGTACAATTACAATAAATTACGTATAAAGAGAAGTTAGTTCACAGGCAAACAATTCTAATTAAACCTCGAATTAAACGGACTGAATCAAAGACACAAAAAAAACTCGTTAAAACAAAGTCTTGCAAGAGGAAATGCAAATAACAAACCGCGTGGCCGATACACAAACTTGAGCGACTGCATTAAAAAAATACAGCGTCCCTTTCTCAGGTTACACATCCATCTATACCACCCAATAAAAACAGTAAAAATAGAATTTGAGGACCCTTTAATGGTCATCTGGACCCGGGAGTGTGTAAATCAAGCGGTGTTGCCTGTATAAAATTATAACCGTGATTTTTCCTTTACCCGTTTGTTCACGCCAACTCTCTTTATACAAACATAATCAAACAGACAATAATACTAATTGGCTCAAGTGGTCAGGCAGGGAGCCCTGTACTATCTTATGCTAGCTCTTTCATTTTAACAGATTTCAACTTAATGAGCCCTCGTGCGTAATTAGATACTGCTTGCACGGCAATGCTTTATTTTTAATACGTTACATAGGCTTGTAGAATTATTTGCTGCGAGCTTTAATTTACACCAAAATACCTACTTCCGTTTTGATATATATATATATATATATATATATATATATATATATATATATATATATATTCCTTTAATTAATCATAGACACAAATCGTTAACACACGCGGTTTAACTTCAAAAATGGTGGCTGTTATTTATAATATTTGAAAAACACATTAAAACTAACACCCAAAAGAAATAGACAAATTCGCGTTGATCAGTTCAAAAGATAATGTACATGCAAAAATAATTAAAGTCAGACTGTTTACAATGAATGTATTTTAATCAAACAAACAGATCGATCTTACTCAAAACTCTAACTGCAACTGTCTCTTCTCCGACATCAACTACCTGAAATCAACCCCTGTTTTTCAAAAGTAATAAAAAAACAAGAAATATTATGTGAGAACAGTTTCATATTAATTATTGAACGAAATCGTAATTTTAAAAATATGCATTCGTCCGTAGAAGAACCTATAGCTAATATCAAATTTCAAAGTACCAACCAAGATCCCTTTGGAATTGCGGAATGTTCCGACGTAACTAATTATTACATTTATGATGAGTTTACCACAAGAATGTGCATACAGCAACTTTCAAAGATTCATCACGGCCTCCGACAATAAAGAAGTATCGAGCGTACACCTGCTTGTTTCAACCCTAACATGTGGTTTTCAGCCCTTACTCAAATATCAATTACGTAAAATACGTAAAATAAAATATTCAGAAAACATTATCGAATTACGACTTATTATCAAGCTATTTGAACAATTAATTATCTTTTCTATCGCGGTAACCATTGCGATTTGACAAACGTTTATTACAATAATAAAATTTTCTCGGCCCGCTACCTACAAGCTACCCTATAAGTAGAAGTCGAGACACGTCAAATCTGGTGACCTGGCTGACCAAGGAAATAGGCTTCCTCCCTATCCAGCGTTCTTGAAAATGTTCGTTAAGATGGCGTCGCACGTTAAGGGAAAAATGTGCTGGACACCCGTCCAATTGTAGATATATGATTCGTCTAATGTCACATCTTCTAACAGGACTGGCAGTGCATTTATTAAAAATCTAAGAACAGGTTACCAGTTAGCGCACGATCAAAAAAATAAGGACCGATAATTTTGCCGCATATAACGCTACACCACACGTTTAGCCTCCATTGGCCTTGGTGCCGCACTTCTCGCATCCAATATGAATTTTCAGCAGATCAATAATGCATATTATGCATGTTTACACTACCATATTTATTAAAGTAGCCTCGCGGTTTCATAGAATTTGTGATAAAAAATTCCTGTTTTCACGAATCATTCCTAACATCCATTGACAAAAATTTATTCTGTGATCAAAATTGTCTCCGCTTAGGGCCAGGTGCAAAACAATATGGTAGAGATGTAGTTTAAAAATAAAAAGTAACGTGCATATAGTAAACTGTGTGTCTATTAAAAAGGATGTGCAATTATTTACCTGTGGTCTTTCAATATGTTTCGAACAGTAGTTCGAGCTGTTCCCAAATCTAAAGATAACGCCCTACTTCCAATGTGTCTTTCAAATTCTATACAAGTTAAGACATGAATAATATGTTCTTCCCTTCTTACAATGCGACGCCTCCTAAATCTTGAACGATGAAAACTACCAGTATCGCGAAGTAGCTGTACCAAGCGTGGAAAAATTCTTCTATAATGGTGGCGATCTGGATACATCTATTGCTGCATTTTGAAAGCACTCGGAATATACCGCAATCATATGAACAGCTTCATCACTGGCAATTGACGTTTCTATACAATGCTATTTAAAAGTTTATTTTTGTTTCCGTGGCCTACAATTAAACATTGATTAGACATTCCAAGACAAAGCACTAGATGGCGGTATGCATTAATTGAAGAAGTAATTAATTGAGTGGGTTTTATTTCATCACTACTTCAATTTAATTTAAGGAATGTAAAAGATTAAGGCAAGGGGTTAATAAGCGGAAATCGAAGCAGCAGTTTTATACACCTGAACAAAATTAGAAGACTGTTTGAAATGTGACGGAAGACAATTTGAACATTTATTGGGTCATTAAATACCTAACAGTTTTGGGTTTAAAATCGGATGTTTGATTTTATTTGAAACTTTACAGGGTGAGCCACATTAAAATTAAACTTTAATTTCGCTATAACTCTAAAACTAACCACAATATTAAAATAAATCTTGTATCGTTTTTATGGCAAATTTAATTTACTTTTTGATTTTGATATAATAAATACATACATCATTGCAATTACAGGATGTTAAATTGAAAAAAATAAAATATATTTTTATAAATAGATCAGCTATTGTTCTAGATAATGACTTGAAAATTCGGTATGAAGTAGTTTTAGTAAGGGAAAACAAGAATATGTAAGAGGATTTGAGTTAACTCGTAGATGTCGTCACGTACGCCATATTGAATAGATGAATTCAGCTACAAATTTTTTGTCACTCATTAATTTACAACTTGCTTATTTAATTTGGATAACTTCATCACTTCTGTATAAAAAAGGCATCCTTTTTTTGATCTTCAAAATATTAAGAGTTTTCGAGATATCTGAATATCTAATATCTAATTCACCGCATGGCCCCCGTGGTTGTACTTTACCTAACCGTAATTGATAATAATATTAAAATGGAATGATACAAAAATTAAGGTAATAAAATACATTTACGTTTATAAAATACTATACGCTAGTTAATAAAAAGAAAGACAACATTAAAACAGACTTGAACTAGAACCACAAACTAGAACTCTTTTACCTAAAACTTTCAACCACCACCACCAGTACTTATACACGTATTTAACCGTTTAGTTAAGGATTGTATGACTTTTAAAAATGTGAAACGATTATCAACGAAAATCATTTGGATTAAAATCTGGACAGCGGGGTGGCCACTGAAATTCACTACCATGTCCAATTCAACGGTGAGGGAATGTTCATTCAGATGATTGCACACAGCAAGTAGAAAATGTGGAGGAGCACCGTCTTGCATGAACCATATATTTCTTCTTAGTTGTAACGGAAGATCTCCTAATAGATTTTAAATATGACTCTCTATTTAAAATAGGAGGTAATTCAACTGGGCCCAGTAATGCATTGCCTATTACACCACGCCACACTAATTTTAAACTGGAAATGTCTATCTTTTTTTAAACAAGGGTTTTCTGTTTCCCAGGAATGACTATTTCGCCAATTAAAAACTTTGTGTTTGGTGAACGTTCAGAAATGCTGGATTATTTTTCAATTTCCCTATCGCCACTGACAAAATTCAACTCTACTACAAAAATCTGCTGGAAGTAAATTTCGCACAGGTGTAAAATAAGAGGAATATAAATTTTCCTTGTGCAAAATTCTAATCATGGACGGATGGCTTATTCCAGTAGCTGTAGATAATTCACGAGTGCTTATTTCAGGATTTTCCGCAACTCTTATCAAAATTTCATCTTCTTGCCGCGGGGTAATAATTTTGGAACGCCCTGTATAATATTTTGGGCTGTCTTCTGGTAGGGTACATTTCATGATATTCTCTGGATGCTGCAGAAAATCTTTCTATTGCGTAAACGCAAATCATGTCTATTATTTCTTCGTTTGAAAAGTGACTATGTCTCGGCATTTTTACTTATGTTAGAACAAGAATGAATCAGTTTGCCTAACAATAACATGTTCCAAATTATTCAGTAAACGTCAAAGTTTTACTAAACACGTTGTTTCTGTAAACATTCCATGGCATGCTTTCGTCCTAAGACATTAGTGCTATGTATTATGTATCCACTATTAAAATTTTATTGTGAGCTTCCTTTTATACTTAAATAGGAGAACTTTTACGTTCATTACTGGTTTTCTCAATAACTTATGTTACATAAAAATAAATAAATTTTGTGTTATTATTTTATAATTTTTGTGTCATTTATTTCTAACAGCAACATCACATAAATACACTTGATTTTAAAACAAAATAAATTTTTTCGATGTCCAATGTTACGAAGCATTCCATATACTTTTTTTTTTACATTCAGTCGTCATCAATTACGGTTAGGTAAATGTAAAGTACAACCACGGGGGTGATGCGGTGAATTAATAAAATTCAAATATCTCGAAAACGGTTAATATTGTGAAGATCAAAAAAAGAATACCTTTTTTTATACAGAAATGATAAAACTATCCAAATTAAATAAGTAAGTTGTAAATAATTAATGAGTGAAAAATAATTTGTAGCTGAATTCATCTATTCAATATCACGTCTGAGGCGACATCCTCTCGCATATTCTTGTTTGCCTTTACTAAAACCTCTTCATACCCAATTTTCAAGTCATTATCTAGAAAAATAACTGACCTATTAACAATAATCTATTTTATTTTTTTCATATATATATATATATATATATATATATATATATATATATATATATATATATATATATATATACACACACACACACACACACACACACACACACACACACACACACACACACACACACACACACACCCCCACACCCACACCCACACCCACACAGGGTTATTCACGTTATTCGACACGGAAGATTATGGCCAAAGCCCAAACGACTTTACTTTCAAAAAGTTTTATTTTTGGAGTTAATGCAGGCATACAGGCGGTACATTTTAAAATTATTTTCGCTATGTACAGACTGTTCTAAAAGTATGAAACATATCAAAGTTGAAATTTTTTCAATGGAACACCCTATATACTATTGCACTTTTAGTTTCTGCGATCAAAATAAGAAAGAGTTTTACTAAGGTTTATCCGACTTAAATCTTACATGTTTTAAAATATTTAGCGTTTCCTGAAAATGTGGCAATAATTTTAAACTTTAAGTTCTTAACAAGTATTCACTTTTTCGTCAACTAAACTTTACACTTAGGTTACTATTTAATTATGTGTCATGACGCACTGAATACAACACTGACTAACATATACAACGTGTTTATAAATAATGACTCAAAAATTTAAATTTTTAAATAGTAATAACCTGATTAATTTAAATAGAACACCCTGTATTTTATGTCAACATCAGATGGAGAATTTAATTCCCTATCGAATACTATAACATTGTCATATGTTTAAAACAAGGAAAATGCACATTTTCAGAAAGCAAATTTAACACTTAACAAGTCGCCTATGGAAATTTGGCAATACAGAATTATTGTTTGTAGCTGTCAGTTATTCATAAAAGTCTGCAAATCGTTCTGTCTGTTCGTAAATCGTTCACTTTGTTTTGTAGTGGTAATTTGTGCTGTATTTAAAGCTTATTTGTTGAAAATGAGAGTTTATCCAAATAAGAATGGATTGACATGATTCTTATTATCGGAGTATGTAACCAAAACGCTTTACTGGCATCACGAGTTTACGCTCAAAGATTTTCCAACAGAAAACATCCAAAGAAAGCTGTTATGGAAAGATTGTTGGCTCTATTTAAACGAGCTGGAAGTGTTCATTATGCATTATTACCTTTGAAGATAAAACCTGTGACAGAAAATGAAGAAACAGAATTAGCGGTAATTGCTGTGATCGAAAATCCACATATAGGACAAAACGAAATTGCGTAGAGCATTAACATTAGCCAAGCAAAGTGTCTCAAAAATTCTTAAAAAGCACAGTTATCATTATTATAAAATCCAGATTCATCAAGAACTTTCCGAAAATGACTTCAGAAATCGAGTTGAATTTTGTATGTGGGCGTTAGACCGAGTGGCCGAAAATGAAAACTTTTTCAACTTTGTACTGTTTAGCGACGAATGTACATTTCATAACAATGGATTTGTTAGACGTAATTCTCATTATTACGCTGATTCTGGAATGATTCATAATCAACAAAGGAGGTTAATAAATGTGCGGGCAGAATAATGGGTCAATATCTACTTGGGCCTTATTTTATTGAAGAACATGTAAATGGTACATTGTTCTTAAATTTTTTAGCAAGAGAATTCCCAGTACTCTTAAAAGACGTTCCCTTGAACATACGAACAACAATGTGGCTTCAGCTGGATGGTGCCCCCGCACACTTCCATCATGAGGTTCGAGATTTTTTAAATACAAATTATCAAAATCGTTGGATTGGAAGAAATGGATATCAGAATTGGCCCCCACGGTCCCCTAACGTGACTTTACCGGATTTCTTCTTATGGGGACACGTAAAAACAACCGTTTACAAGACTCCTCCAACCACACCAGAGAATATGAAGGAACGTATTAGGGAAGCATGTCAAAGCATAAGCCCGGAAATGTTAGTAAAGGTTGGTAGAGGTTTCGAAAAGAGGGAATGCTTGTGTTTAGAGACAGACGGTCGTCATTTTGAACACTTGTTATAACAAATGTTTTTAGTTTTTCCACCATTCTATTGCTTTCATCACTATTTTAATTAGTAAGTAAATTGTAACATATCATTATTCAAATTTGTTTGTCTAAACCTGCTCTTTAATGCCAGCAATTCTGAGTTGTCAAATTTCCATAGGCGACTTGTTAAGTGTTAAACTTGTTTTCTGAAAATGTGCATTTTGCTTGAAAACAAGAAGAGTTAGACATATGACAGTGTTATAGTATTCGATAGGGAATTAAATTCTACATCTGCTGCTGACATAAAATACAAGGTATTCTTATTAAACTAATCAGGTTATTACAGTTTTAAGACTTTAAATTTTTGAGTCATGATTTATAAACACCTTGTATATGTTAGTAGAAAAAGTGAATACTTGTTAAAATTATTACCATATTTTCAGAAAATGCTAAATATTTCAAAACATGTAAGGTTTAAGTTGGGTAAACCTTAGTAAAATATAGGATGTTCCATTGAAAAAATTGCAACTTTGATATGTTTCATACTTTTGGAACAGCCTGCATATTGCGAAAATAATTTTAAAATGTACTGCCTGTAGGCCTACATTAACTCCAAAAATAAAACTTTTGAAAGTCAAGTCGTTTGGCCATAATTTTCCGTATCAAATAACGTGCATAATCCTATATATATATATATATATATATATATATATATATATATATATATATATATATATATATATATATATATATATATATATATATATATATATATATATATATATATATATATATATATATATATATATATATATATATATATATATATATATATATGATATAGTGGCAAAATTAATTTGCTCGATAGCCAAGAGCCAAATTCTGCAGTTAATTAAGTGTTGGTGAGTATTTGAGCCGAATTTTTCCCAAAAGATACACCATTTTTGCAGGACTGAATTTTGCACCCCACAAGGTTGGTCTGAACGTTGCTTAAACTTTGAAGTTTTGTACACCAGTTTTGTTGCGGATGCGGAAAAATGGATTAAGAACAAGTACTATGAGTACCCGGAAATAGCGTTCGCTCTTCATTTATGAGGTGTCGTTCACGACACCAAACTCTGCTATGGCTTGCGGCTTTTTAATTGGTATGCTATCAATTAGCACAAATACGTTTAAAAAAAGTTGAGCCGTTTTTTTTTTGTAATCGTCGACACGGACGGGAGGAAGCACGGAAGAAAGCTGGATCAGAAATTATAAGGATATGTTACGCATAATCTTCTACCTACCTTCTATCAACAATTTATTTGTATTTATTGTTCAATTGTTAAGCAAGTACAAATCAATTGTTAATAGAAATTTTTATTCATTAACTACTTTCATAAGTGACGTTGTTGTGTTTTATTCACACGTATGACGTAGTTCTTTGTTAAATCGTCAGAAACTGTAAAAATTCGCTAAACTTGATTTAAGTCTCTCCTTACTTGTTTAAATAAGAGAAACAAGAACGCAGAAATAACAATCCTTATGTCAGAACTATTGCTTTTATCTTAATGGATTTAAAACACTGCCGAGTGTGACATGGTAACAAAAGTAACTTACGTGATTTCATTTTGCATTAACGAAATAAGATAACTGAAATGAGGTCAGGTGGTTAAATTACGTTTTCCCGGCGTTCTTCGGTATGACAGTTGAATAACTTTGTATGTTTTCGTTCACTGTTATTTTTCTCTTAAGCAACTTCTTAAAAGCTACATCAAAGGTTAACTTTTAGAACTCTGACATTGATCAATTTTACAAAATTTAGTCGAATTATTGCGCATTCCTGAATCTATTTTCTTAATTGCCCTAAAAATATATATATTTATACCTACACAAAATAGCAGGAAAAACAGGTTTGAATTGGAAATAGCGATAACCTTGTTTTCATAACATTTAACTCTAGTTATATACGTACATCATGATTTCGGTTTCATGTTTGTGCTTGCTCTAGTCACCCGCTACCATCAAATTATCGATTAATATTGGGGCGTATAATGACGTCATAGTGACGCTAAAGGACGTCTATTCCCACTGCAAATACGTTTTAATGTGCATCCCACTACTTCCTAACGGCGCCGACGACAACAACGTCAGTAGTGTCTGTATTTGACGTGGGCGTTTGCTTACATTAAACGGAATAATTTGACAATATATACTGAAGAATGACGGCAATTTTCGGAGTAAAATTAATTAAACCTGCGTATTTACATAAAGATGGTTATTAAATACGTAGATGTATTTTTAACTACAAATTGCTGACTAAATAGTACTTAAGAGCATGTTTGATATTAAACCATAATGTGTACCTAAGTAACCTTATAATTTTCTCCATTTGGCTAACATTTTGCAAACTTAAATTTATTGAGTAATCGGAGGAAAGCAATAAATATTTTTCTTTACAAAATCAATGAAGTAAGCCGTTTTTACAAGATGGAGCATAATCACAATTTGAATTGGTAGCTTTCAGATTTTTTTTCACAGGGGGTAACAAATAGTCCAAACATGCGTCAAGTGTAGTTAAAACCGAACTAAGTTTTCATCGAATAGGGTGTGATATTACATCTTACTGTGTTTTCCACTCAGTATTATGTATTAAAGAAGATTGGTTGTGAATGCTGCTATGTAAATGATATAACCGTAAGAAAGATGTAATAGTACAGTGGTGCTTGTTATAAAAAAAATGAATTGCAGAAATGTAGAGCAATTTTCTGTGAAAAACCTTTATTTCCTATTTTGATGTTTAAAAATCTACTACAATGAGTACAATATTTCGAACGCTTTACTGAAATTCTGTACTTGTCAACCCTTTTTTTTTTTGTAAAAATCTATTTGCACTATTTTGATGCCCAACTGCGACAAATTTAAGTATTTGGTCAAAAGAACCCTATCGAAATTCTATATCCATAATCACCCAGTTAACGTTTTGTAAAATCAGTAATGTTTGTAACTGTCATTTTAAATATTGCGACTTTGAAATGGGATTTGTTATAAAAAATCCGTCCAAGATTGATCAACGTGCGGTTATTCAATTTTTGTGTGCTGAGGGTTTGCAACCAACGCACTTCCATTTCCGATTACTGACAGTTTATGAAGAAGTATCTTTTACCTATTCTAGTTTAAAGGAATGGTGTCGAAAATTTAGAAGTGGTAAAGAGGGAGCAAAAGATGCGCCGTGACCAGGTGCATTGCGTACTGCATCAACAGACACCAATATAACGCATGTGGATGGTTTGATTAGAGAGCCAAAGATACGAAAATCGCAAGGCGATACATCTGGGCTGTAGGGTGGATGTTCCAAAACCCTCCATTTTTTTAAATAAGAATTATTATTAATTTTATTAAATACCTAAATAATAAGTTTACCTCGAGTAGGATTGAGCCTACGATATGCACTTTGTTAGAGTACCTCTCCAACCAACTGAGCTATCGACATATAAGCCCCAATCGATGTAAATTTTATTTTTATCTGTATAGAACTGATGTAAATTCTAAATATAATGAGATTACAGTCAAATTACTTACATTAATGGAATGTGAGCCTGCAATATCACCTTGTCTGCGGAAGGTTGCGCCTTAAACTTTTTTTGATGGTGATGACTTTGAATGTTTCCATTGTATCGATGACAACTTAGTAGCTGGTTCGAAATAATGGCACCAAAGTCTCGTCACCAGTAACTATTGATAAAAGGAAGTTATTGCCATTTTGGTTGTACTCCGTAAGGTGTTGCTGAGACAAACCTATCCGCAAACATTTTTGATCCTCAGACAAAAGACGAGGAACCCATTGCGCACAAACTTTTCTGTAACACACAGACACACAAACACACAGACACACATACACACAGACACACAAACACACAGACACACAGACACACAGACACAGTCACACAGACACACAGACACACAGATACACAGACACACAAACACCGACATACAGACACACAGACACACAGACACACAAACACATAGACGCACAGACACACAGACACACAGACACACAGACACACAGACACACAGACACACAGACACAGACACACAGACACACAGACACACAGACACAGACACACAGACATAGACACACAGACACACAGACACACAGACACACAGACACACAGACACACAGACACACAGACACACAGACACACAGACACACAGACACACAGACACACAGACACTCAGACACACAGACACACAGACATACAGACACACAGACACAAGACACACGGACATGTGGACACACGAACACACTGACACACTGACACACTGACAGTTTGAAACGAAAAGTTACTAAATTAGGGTATATTGTAAATTAGTATTAAGTGACCTTCAAACTTGAATTGTCAAAATAATTTTGGACGGTCACAAACATTTCACGTGTTTATATACGTACGATATGTTGATATTTGTTGGTTTTAGCCCGGATTAGGGCGTTTAGTGGATTATATTCGGTCTTGAGGGCGAAATCCCTTGAACTTATGAATTCCCGATATCCTCGCCATTTGCCGTTGATCAACGTTGCAATGTATTGTGGTAGAAGGTTACGGGAAATATCAATTGCTTTTGTGGGACGGAAGTGATGACGGAAGTTATCACGTGTGGATACTGTATGTCTGAAGATTATCGGAGATGTGACTCGGTGTGATCAACTATAGAGATACCTTGATGGCTAATAGATGCTGGATCGTGTTCCTTATACGGAACAATGGTAGGGTGAGAATATGTGGGAGAGGCTCATACCATTCCTATTGGTCATGGAATCTCCAAGTTGGGTAAGGCGGGAATTGAAATCTCCTAGGATTGCATTGGTTAGGCTGGGAATGTGATCCAGTAGGTCATTGGAACTGTTTTCATGGGGGGATTGTAATAACTAAAAAAGGTCACGGGAAGGGAAAAGTGCACCGTTGCAGCAACACAATCGAGTTGTAGCTGGTGCGGTGGAAGAAGATATGCAGTGGGTGCTAAATTGTAGGAACGATTTGTATGTGGCAAAGTCAAGAGTACATCTGTTGTTGAATTTAGTTACCGGATGGTCAGTTCCTGTGTTTTATTGGTAGCTAGTCGGTTTTAATGAGGAGACGCTTCTGACAGATGTCTTGCGCATTTTGTCCCTAGTATTAGTTTCACTATACTCAGGGCCAGGGATTAGGAACGCATGTGATGGGTGAAATACCGATACCAATACTAACGAAATTGATCCTAGTACGGCGTTTCAAGTATGCCCTGGACGTATTGTCAATATCTGTCACAATATCGGCACTACGGTCAGGGAATAGTTGAATTAAAGAGAAGGTAAGGGCGGCGATGAAGTCTGGAATGGAAGAAAGCTGTACGGATGTACAGGGAGGGGTTTGGGAACGGCAGTGTCTGCCGGGGTAACGAAGATTCCACGGATCGCTCAGGCAAAAGAGTACGTCGCGTGAGGTTCACTGAAGTTGTTACACTTGATGTATTCAGGCGAGAACAGGATGCGGCTTTGTCGCTTTCACCACAGGTGGGATAGCGGAGAGTCCGGATAGGACATTCTTCGGATGTATCTCCTACTTGACCAATACTTGGGGATTGGGTTATGAATGTGGGGGGTTCGCTACTATCAGGATGATAGACAATTACGCAACAAAATACGATGTATGAAGCATTTGAATAAATCATCTGATGTTGACCACATAGATGGACCAGATCATGTAATATTAAATTGTTTTCAATGCAATAAACAAATTCGGTTAATTGTGATCAAGTATGTTTTATTTTACCTGCACAGTTTTATATATTAACTCCTATAAGTTCTAGGAATAGGTAAACAACTTCAGACATTACAAATATTCTTTTATTATAGTTTTTTTATATACAATATATAAATATAGATTTAATTTATGTACAGTAGTAATAATATAAGGTAGCGATGATTATAAATATTATTTATTAATTTTTAAATCCAGAATAAGAATAATAACTCACCTGTATAATTAACAAAGGGTAGTTTAGCCATCATTTTGGTTTTACCAATATCTATGCTGTCTCCATAAACGATTGTGATTTGTTCAATGCATGCTTGAATATTATATACATTCTCATCCATTAGTTCTTTTGTTAATCTCTCCGGGAGAAATACACTATGCTTCTTCAGTTTTTAACACTATTTTTCTTCCATATTGAGTATTAGTAATTTTAATATTTTTTAGCCGGTATTTATAATCAATAATCATATTAGAAACTTTTAATACCGGTTGGAATTTGCCTTTATCAACCAAATTTAATTGCTTTAGAAGATCCATCTTTCAGGATGTAACATTAATAACAAAATTTATATACGTAGTACATTTGATATTTATAGTAAATTCTTATCAATATTAGTAATTATAAAGTATAGCCGGTTAAAAGTGAATGTTCAAGACTGTTTATCTACTGCAGGGTCATCACATTCGCTATAAACAAATTATTTTTATCACTATATTAAGAACGCAGCAATTAACGAAAAAATGAAAATTGAATTATTACGAATATTTACCTTATATGTAATCAATGAAGCCTAAAATTTATTGGCAAAATTAACAATCTAAATATAAATACATACCTTAACTTACATATAGCATCAATGAATATCTTTTTCTAAGCAATGCTACAAAGTAATTAGCACAGGTTAAAATATTCAAGACTGATTATCTGCTGCAGTTATCACATTTACGCTATTTATAGCAAATTATTATCAATATTAAAAATGCACTAATTAGCGCAATATTTGAATTATTTTCTAGCTCTTATTCCTGACTAATATTTACCGAATAGTAGAGATTTATATAAAACCTTATGGATCATGAAAGTAAATACCTAAATTATTATTTTTTTAAATCTACTAATTTTTTCTGTTTTAGATTATGTAATTTTACTATAAATTTATTTGTATATATATATATATATATATATATATATATATATATATATATATATTATACTATATATATATATATATATATATATATATATGTTTTTATTATTCTCTCACCATTTGATTTACTTTCATGCTGTATATTATGCTTATTTTTTATTTCACCTGATTGTTGAATAATAAAATTATTATACTTATAGCGATGATTTCTCTTTAATGTTTTAATTTTATAATGTTTAGTACAAGAATAAAAATAATGTATAAACAGTATATCAAGTTAATAAAGGTCAATATGTTTGGATTAAAATCAACAGATATATCTACTGCAGGGTCATCACCTTTGCTACTACTCTTATCAGGGACGGGGCCCGTACTGACATCCTATTGGATTGACGTCACTAAGGCGGAGCCACGCCCTCGTCTCTCATTTGTCCGCCAACCGGAATCTTCCCGAGGGGGCGGGGCTTAAGTGATCGTTCATGTCACTGGTTGGAGTGACATCACTTCGTGGTTCAGAACATACATAGTCTTACTACTGGTAGGGAGCGGTAGCGGAAGGCTTCGGGGAAGTTGAAGCTGTAAAGGAAGGTACCGTAGGGGTAGGGGTGGTACAAGGTTTAGGTGTTTTGGAGGTTGGATACACAGGTCTGGAAGTGGGTGCGATATAGGATGAGGCTATAGAGGACATTGAAGATGGGGGGGGGCAAAAAATAGCGTTGTTCGGAAGGGTGGACTCTTACCGAGGTGCAGCCTCACATCCCTCTGGATGTTGGGAGTCCGATAGAAAGGGGGGCTTTTGTTAGTGAATAATGCCTAATACAGTTTTACCTTAGATAATAAAAACCAATTGTACGTCAATGACGTGTAATTATAATACAGTGCTGCCAGCGTGTATGTTTGGTTGCATAAACATTGGTCTCACATATTATAGGTCACTCAATAGATCTCGAACATATACAATAAGACAATCGGCAAGACGAAGAAGGAAGAAAAATAAAGTTATCCTTGTTACAAAAAATAAACTAAAAACAACTGGACAATTAAAGAAAAAAAAAGTTAATGTTCATTTTTAATTTCTTTGTGTTTTTCAAATTGAGATCACTAGCAAAAGAATTTTCCAGTTTTTGTTCACTTAACTCCAAATTGTTACTCGAAGACTCGGATGTAATTTTGTCGTTATTTTTCCAATCAGTTCATTGCGTATATTCTATTAAGAAAAAAATTGAATTATTCAAGTGCACAACCGCCTTTGCAAATAGATACTGTATTTACTTATATATCCTTGGCTCTCTTCTTGGATATTTTTGAGCACTCACACTTTTCCCTCGTTTAGGCGTTTACACAGAGAGTATTATAAATAAACGTTTAGTATAACGCTAAACAAAATTAAAGGAATTATAAAATTTCGAAAATAACGCGTTCGTGCACAAATCGCACCAATAATGGGGCTACAATATCCAATTACCGTTATTTTATATAGAGAATTCTAGAATCATTATAAGTTTTGCTATGAACGAATAAGTTCAAAAGTAAATTTGTAATTAAAAATTATTATTAGCGCGGTACTCTAGCAAAGTACAGGTCGTAGGTTCAAATCCTACTCGAGGTTGAACTTTTTATTTATGTATTTAATAATATTAATAATAATTTTTAATTCTAGAATTATTTAATCATAAATAAATTGTTTTCTAAATGCTATCTATTGT
Organism: Vesta saturnalis; assembly: GCA_036346205.1. Lineage (NCBI taxonomy): Eukaryota > Metazoa > Arthropoda > Insecta > Coleoptera > Lampyridae > Vesta > Vesta saturnalis. Next base: position 5,079,784 of record JARFJB010002121.1, read on the forward strand.
TGGAAAAATACCTTTCTAATAGGATATTTATGTAGAATTAACAATAACTTTGTTTATAAACTTATACCTATATAACTATATAAGTTAGCGTTCCTATTGTTAGACTAATAGAGTAAACTTTATTATTAGTAATTACATTACTTTAAGCAAGAAATCTAAATCGATTCTTAAATGAAAATTTTAAGAATATATTTAAAAAAGTACAGCGATTGTTTATTACTATGATGACATGTTCATAATCAATTAAGAAATTAAGAATAAATTGACAACTTCAACATACTAATGATAACAGTTTTATTGATTTATTGTTTTCTACATAAAAAAATATCTTCGACCTTCCAACCTACAAAATGGAAATTAAAAGAAATGAAATAATTTTAATAACATTTTTTTAAGGATAATTATTCAACCACTTTTATACGAAGTTCATTACGAAAATAGGCAACATTGCAATCGCAAAAACAATAATCTATGTCAAACAGACGTTTAAAACTTCATGACAGACAGAGGTTAGTAGACATCTAGATGCTAACTTAAATTAAAAGAAATTAAATAATTTTAATTTCAATTTATTTAGGATAACTTCACAACATTTATTTAAATGTAAAATTTTTATTAAATAAATTTCAGTCGCGAAAAAATGCTAAAATTATACCTTTTTCGTCGTTCCGTGGACAATAGAGATGTAAATACTACGCATTTAGAGTCATGCTAGAGTCACAACACGTTTTACAATACATCGAAATGTAATTTCATCGTCCCATTGAGTACATTACTCAATGATCGTGCTTATTTTATTTTATCGCAACTAGCCTGGAGCTTCGCTCGTGCTATGGTCACAAAACACCCTGATAACCGTTTACGATATTTACTTAAAGGTAACATTTTTGTTAAAAAAAATTTCAGTTGTTAAAAAATGCTAAAATTATGCTTTTTTTAGTTAGAAGAATAATTCGTTGTTCCATGGACATGTTACATGTAAATGCTACGCATTTAAAATGATGCTAGAGTCACAACACGTTTTAGAATATCCGAACATAATTTGATTGTAGTTATTTTATTTTATCGAAAATACGACACATTCTGTTAAAAATGGTATAAATGTAAAAAATATAATTAAAATGAATATCGCCGTTTTTATTTTTATTGTATACTTGATTGGAATATAGTTAATATGTAATATTGAAAAAATATGAAAATTGCAAAAAAAAAACAAAATTCATTTGCAGGAAGTGTTTAATTTTGTAATTTTTAAGTAATGGTAATAAGAACTTCCATTTTTACGTTTAATGCTACCAAACTAACATTTACGACAGTACCAACTTAAACATTTTAATAAGTAACATTTTAAACCTCAATGTCTGACTACTAAATATCATTTGAAACTTTAAACGTTGCCAAACTATATTTTTGGAAGTATTCAACTTTTTGACGTGCAATGTTACTAGAATGATATTAATGTAAGTGCCAACTTAAATATGTTAATAAGTAACATTCTTAACATCAGTGTCTGACTTTAAAAAATTTTAATGTTGCCAAACTATATTAATGTAAACACCTACTTATACATTTAAGTCGGGCCGTCGGCGAATTTTTAATTCGACCCCTCGCAAACGGGACCGAGACAATCTCGAAAGTTGGGGACGCGGCGGCCGAATGTGAGTGTTCCCGTCGAAACGGTACCCGGCACGTTTCTTATCTCGTCGAAATCGGGCCTTGTGAAAAATTTGATAAAAACCGGGTCATATTCTGAATTTGAGAGTTTATTTTACAGTTTCTATTTAACTACGCAACCTCTTTTTTATACGTTCATAACGAAAACAGGCAACATTGCAAAAACAAAACAAAAAATTAATATACATAAATACATGTTAACGCAAAAGCCGCTCGCTTCTATAAAAATAATAAAATAATACACCTTCAGCATTTTCAATCATATTTATTTAATTTTTACATTTATTTCGCCTTGCATTAAAAAATCCATCTAAACTAAATTTTCTTTAAAAAATACGTCTGCACTTTTTCTTATAAAATTAATTGTTATTCAGATAATGAAACAATTTGAACTAACACTTAAATTCTACCTTAGGAATTTTTTCCTGCTAAATTATACGCCATATCAAAAAATTACATAGATCATAATTAATCGATATGTTTAAGGTCTATATCTAGGTATTTTTATATCTTTGAAGTATGCAGCTGTTTTAGAAATATTTGGTAAAAACCAAAAACTGCCTATAATAACCCCCCCCCCTCTCCGCAGCTGGATTTCTTCCAAAATCTAATCATCTCTAAGCCAAATGAAAACAAGCTTAAATACACAATCTTAAGTACGTAGGTATTTTTGTTCTAGAGTTATCGTGGATACTAACACACCACACCGACATACAGACATATAAATAGACACAGACATTCAGACAAGACGGCCGATTTTGGCGAAACTTGGGCAAACGTTGTAACATGAGCTAATAAGTCGATTTAGCGATAGTGAAAAAAAAGTCCATTGCATAACATTTTATACCTACATATGTATATGTCGCTTAATACTGCTTGAAAATACCTTTTAGACGGTATGCCTCTCCCTCTCCCTCTCCTCTCCTCTCCTCTCCTCTCCCTCTCCTCTCCCCTCTCCCTCTCCCTCTCCTCTCCCTCTCTCCTCTCCTCCTCCCTCTCCCTCCCTCTCCCTCTCCTCTCCCTCCCTCTCCCTCTCCCTCTCCCTCCCTCTCCCTCTCCCTCTCTCTCCCTCCCTCTCTCCTCCTCTCCTCTCCCTCTCCTCTCCCTCTCCCTCCTCTCCCTCCTCTCCCTCTCCTCTCCCTCCCTCCCTCCTCCTCTCCCTCTCCTCTCCTCCCTCCTCCCTCTCCCTCTCCCTCCTCCCTCTCCTCCTCTCCTCCTCCCTCTCCTCTCCCTCCCTCTCCTCTCCTCTCCCCTCCCTCTCCCTCTCCTCTCCCTCCCTCCTCCCTCTCCCTCTCCTTCTCCCTCTCCTCTCTCCTCTCTCCTCTCTCTCTCTCTATCTCCCTTTCTTTCTATATATATATATATATATATATATATATATATATATATATATATATATATATATATATATACACACACACACACACACACACACACACACACCACACACATATATATATATATATATATATATATATATATGCAGGGTTATTACAAATGATGTTCCTGATTTCAATTATAAATATTACTGGATTAATCTGTGTTAAGACCATTTCATTTGGTAACACTGGAAAGAAAAACTCATAAAGTTTCGTTTACATTGGTTTAGGTACGTATCTGCTGTTTGTTAAAGTCAATTGTTGTCAATTGTGTAATGGCTGAGTTTGAAGACAGGAAAGCATTTTGTGTGTTGGATTACCACATCAATAAATCAGTTATTAGTGTGCAACGACACTTTAGAACCAAATTTAATGAAGATCCTCCTAGTAATCACTATTCGAAAGTGGTAGAGCAGGTAAAGTAAAGTTTTACGTGTAGTCGACAGAAATCTACTGTTAAATGCAGCAGATTTCAATATCAACCCTTACAAAATTCAGCTTGTTCAAGCGTTAAAACCAAACAACAAAAGTTCTAAGACTTTCATTTCATGAGAACATGCAGGCCTTGATGGAAAATGGAAACTTTGTAAAATGGTTAGTCTTTAGTGGTGAAGCCACATTCCACTTGTGTGGTAAAGTGAACAGACATAATGTCAGAATATGGGGCTCGGAGAACCCACACACCTAAATCGAGCACATGCGCGATTCTTTGAAAGTTAATGTGTTTTGTGCTATCACGTAACAAAGTGTACGGGCCTTTTTTATTTGTTGGACAAACAATAAATGGAATAATTTTCTTATACATGATGACGGAATGGCTTCTACCGCAATTAGAACAAGAATACCCAAATTTCATTCTACAATTAGACGGCGCACGTCCACATTACTACTTCGATATTAGGACTGAACTTCGCAATCGGTGGCCTGACAGATGGATCGGTCGTGCTGGTCCAAATGATGGTGCACTCTTGAACTGGCCTCTAAGATCTCCGGACATCACCCTCTGTGATTTGTTCTTGTGGGGATACATCAAAGATAAAGTGTATACATCACCGTTACCAGAAAGCATACAACGGATTACCAGAACCAACGAAACAATCTACCAAGACAGTCTTAACAAAGTATGGCAAGAGTTTGAATACAGCCTTGACATCTGTTGTATCATAAGGAGTTCCCATATCGAACATTTTTTAATTCTTGACACCTGGGATGAAACTTTTTGAGTTTTTCTTTAAATGTAACCATTTTATTTTTTTATATGGTAAATAAAACCAGATTTATGTACACTTGAAATCATGAACATTATTTGTAATAACCCTGTGTATATATATATATATATATATATATATATATATATATATATATATATATATATATATATATATATATATATAGTTCTCCTTTAGGCTTCCGCGTGTGCATTTCATATAGCTTCTCCTTCTCTTTGGTTTCGATGAGGTTTCGGCAGAATCACACCTGCGATTATCAAGTCTTTAGTAACTTTGTTCTGTTCCGTGTAATACGAGTAGAATTACTTTTGTATTCGTTTCTTCTTTTTATGCCTTCGCTCCGGATTGATGCTTTTGTTTGTTGTCGTATGATTTGTCCTTGTATAGCAATTTTCAGTCTCTCTTTCGGTGTTGTCTCTTTTATTATTTTCTAAGGTTTTATCGATGCTGAAATCTTCCGTAGAATCGATTTCCAAATTTCTCGTAGTCCTTGCTTGTCGTCTCTGGTATTCAAGTAGATTGGTCGTTTCGCTATTTCTATTGCTTCCCTTATGATGTTTAGTTTTCAATGTTAGCAATTATTCTCGTGTTATCGAAATCTATCTAATGTTTGGTGCTGTTAACGTGCTCTGCTAATGATTTTTATGTAATGCATCTCGGTGTTTCATTTTCTTACATTAATCCTCCTATTGGTTTGGCCTACGTACGTTTTTGCGTAGTCTCGGCATGGTATTTCGAATACTCCATGGTTTTCTAGATGTTAGGCCCTCAACACTCAATGACATGTACCTTAGGACGTTATTTCCATAATCCGTGAATTTTTGTAGCTCCGGCAAATCTCTACCGGTTTTATAACATAACTGAATCTGATTTTTCTAATGTTTCGTTTAATGCTTTCGTTATTGAAACGTACTAGTTTTCGCCGACCAGTTTGATTCACCTGTGAAGCTATTGAATTGCATAGCTATCACCTCCCACGTGTCCGACTTCTTGTCGCCATGTAACCGTGTCACTCTGTTTATTTTCATGTCGTAGCACCGCATCATCTAAGATACGGATCTCCAACTCTGTAAATTTTACACTTTCGTTTGCTGTTTGTTTAGGAATCGTTGTCACTAATTCTAGCATATAATTTTTAATAATGAGTAAAATACACTTACACCTCTGGTTACTGTTCGTAATGGTTTTTATGTTTTCTTACCTATTTTTCTAATTTAAAGCAATTTGATTCACTGTAATTTTTAAAAACACCAAAATGTGAGATTAGGTTCACCTTAGTTGCTCTGGTGACACCAAAACCAGTTATTTCTGATATGCACATGTAAATGATGAATGATGCCTTCCGTAGTCATCCATTACTGTGAAATAAGCAACTAGCATGAAGGGTTGAGAACAGTTCGCATCGATACTTACTTTATTTGCCAAATAAGAGTTCCCAATAAAATTATTTGGTAAATATCGAATGAATTACAAAATGGAAAAACCCACCCTAAGGTAAACTTGATAAATCTCAAGAGTTGTCGCTGCGATCAGCTATGATTTCTTTAAACTCTACGTGCGTCTTAATTAATAAATGCTACACAGGCAAAATTGGGTTTGATAGTAATAACTTATCTTCAGTATTGTGCCTAAGTTTTACCATTTTTTGGGAAAAGGTTTTAACAAATTAGAAATTAAATAGATATTAACTAAACGATTACCCTTAGGAATGACAATCGTAATTCGGTAAAATATCATTACGTCTTGGATATTAATCAAACTTAAATGTTACATTACATTTTTTTTTAATAATATTGGTCCTGAACAGGCTAAGTTAAGCCTACTGTGTTAAAGCACTCAGGAATACCTAGGAGGAGGGGAAATTGAATTGCACAAGGACGCCTATGAACGGCTACCTTAACTCTCTCCATATCATAAGTGAGAGGAAAACAGGCACTAAGATCATTCTAGAGTTTAGAAGCCGTTTAAGAGCATGTGAATTCTGGCCTGTTTGGTACGACAAGTGTGAATTTGTAGTACGTATTGGTGATGTGAATGAGTGAACCGAGTATTCCCAGCAAAGGTGACCCGAAATGGAATCAAAGAATGTAATTCATTAGCCATCGTAATACTGATAATGTGAAAAGAGAACTAAAATGATTTTTATTTGCTCAAGGGACTACATGTCAGATGTTAAGGACGAGATATTTATAAACCTAATCGCTTTTTTTCAATACAAGGTCAGAATTATATACTAGATGAGGTCGAATTTGGAGCCTTAGATTTGTACAAAAAGCCTATTTTACAAGCAGCTGATTCAGTAGATGACAGAAAGTGGTGATTCTGATCATAGGAATAGAGTCTGAAACTTAGATTCTGAGCCATTCATAGTTACAACAGGAAATGATCGATCTCTTTTGACGGACAGAAGGCAACACTGAGTTTTATTAGCAATAAATTTGACAGAATTATTACTTCTTTATTCAAGGATATGTTGAATATCTTCGTTGATTGAAATTCCATTTTAGCTTTACTGTTTTGATTTGAGATAGAAAGTGGATTACCATTATGAGTAGACTGACATGCACTACAATGAAGAGCGCTGTCATAAGCAAAGCAATAGACCGGGTTAGTCGTTGAAGAAATATCATTCATGTATAGCAGAAAAAGTATAGGCGCTATAACTGATCCCTATGGTAGGCTACTACACGTATTTGTATTTTACCAAGGAAATTAGAAACTCAGTTGATGAGCGTATCATTTAACCCAAACGAATTTGGCAAGTAAACGGTTATGGCGAACTTAGTCAAATGCTTTTGAGATATCAAAAGCGACTACAACTATTTCACCGGATTGTTCTAATGTATTGTTCCAAACTTGAGTCACATATAAAAGAAGATCGCCTGCTGAACGACTCTGTCTAAAACTATATGGGCGGCTACTAAGGCATTTGTTTCCAGTTTTTAGACAAAATGGAAGTGAAGGCAATTGGTAGGCAGTTGGAGGGATCGTCTCATTGCTTTTTTGGAATCGGTTGACATTTGTCAACTTCTGTGATGAAGGAAATTCCCCAGTAGACATAAAGGTCAAATAGAGCTTAGATAGAACTGGTGCTAGTTCCCGAGAACATTTTTTTTAGACAATAGCTGGGGTACCGTCTGCGCCAGTCGCCTAATTGAGATCCAGCTTACTAATGATCGATTCTAGGTGCTTGTATGGAAACATGAATTGGTTTGATAGCGACGAAGAAGAGTTGACTAGGGGTTCACCTTTTACAGAATCACTAAGACACGAGTTTGGTACAAATAAATCCACAAAAAAGATTGACTTTATCCACAGCATCAGCAACTCCAGATACGTCAAGGATATCTTGGAGGGAAATGAGGATGTACCAAAGTTTTAATGATGGCTTTAGTTAAAGACCAAAATTTAGGACTGCCCAGAGGAGATGTAGTTAGTTAATTGCATTTTCAATATTGAAACAACTGTTTAGTTTCAGTCATAACACTTTTGCAGGTATTTCTAGTACCAACGTAGTCTGCATGACCGCTTTATTAGACTTCCATTTAGTATACGCTCTATTTTTCAAAGATATTGAATTAGCACAAGCCTTATCGAGCAGGGTGGGGAACGAGAATGACCTATACGATTTTGTTTTTGAGAATGTATAACTACAATGCCCATTAGGATGATTTTAGATACTGAAAGGGCAATGTTCGAAGACGAGGACGACTTAAAACAATATTCACGCCATGGAAAGATTGCAAAGAAATTTCGTAAATCACTCCATTTAGCTGACTTAAAATACCACAAGGTTCGGTTAGTGTTGCGAACAATGAATGAATTAAGGATAGTAGCGGTTATTTCTATTAGACAATGGTCAGGTAGACCTAATGGGGAAAGAACTGATGTTTTACAAACAAGGGGGTTTGATATAAAAAAAGAGACTTAAAAGATGTGGAGTATGGTTAGTATTATCAGGAATTCTTGTGCGTTCTGAAATCATTTGTGTGAGATCGTATAAAATAGCAAATATTTATGTATTATGACCGGAAGAATTAGTAGTAGATGAAAATTGAAGCCAATTAGAGTTATGAATCTCTCAGAATTGAGATATCGCAAGATGGAAACTGAGATTGAAGATAGTCAACTTTCAAACTAAGGTAATCGAAGAAGTCTTGAAAGTTACTGTCATTAGGAGACCTATAAATGCAACAGTAGAACTTCATAAATTTATTTTCATGTTGCAAGCGATGTTGTCCTTGAGATAGGTATCGAAAGTTAGAGTGAAGATTGTATTGGGGAATTTGCAAGTCGGCTGAATCGGAGCTTACAGAGGAAAGTCTTGTTTCAGATAGAAAGAAAATGTCAGGTTGTAATTGTCAAGATGTTGGCGAACAGCTGCTGATACCCTGGATGTAGCAATAATGGATCAGAAAGTGAGTACCGAGGCCGCTTGGGTCCTGCCCTCCAGGACATCCCAACGGGACAGAATTTTCAGTCCGGTATTTATTACCATAGAAATCACAGTCATCCTTTTTTTTTTAATTTTGGCGTTTCAATCGGATAGGAAGAGGGCGAGAGAAAGAATAGGGTGAGAGTAGATTAAGGATAACCAAAGAAGATAACCGGCTGCTCTTACCGAGCTGATAAAACGGGAGACCCAATATTAACGAGCCCTTGGTAAGGGTGGTGGTCCAAGATTACGCTAATTTTATATTTTATAATTGTTGAATTTATTTATTTCCTAGTATTATTATTTTTGGAAATTTTCAAGCAAACGTACTTCTACCCTTGTGCAGTATTAGATAACTTTTACTTTTTACTCATAGAGTCAATAACCTGAACAGTTTGATAATTACTTAATAGCGTAAAACGGAGAATTTGGTGTCAACTTGTTAGTAAAATGGGGTAAAATGGGAGTAATTCAATTCCAAATATACCTCATTAACAGAAAGCATTTGAATCGATTTAAAAAACCTTCAGTGTAATCTAAAATGAGTAATCTTGTACCTTACGATTTTGCTATTGCAATTATTATTTGCAAGGTATAATAAAAATATTAAAGTTAATGGATTAATAACTATCAATCGTGACTTATTTAAATTGTGCGTGGTTGTAAATAAACTACTCTTAAACAAAAATTTCTCTTTTTATTTTATATTTTTGATCACCACAAATTTTATTGTTGTAGAACTTATTAATATTTTTACAATTACGTGTGAATAAAAAAATGCATAGGCTTTAGCGGAAAATAACACCATATCTGATGATGACCAACATCTTAACTAAAACGTTGTGTTGTCCTAATATATGTTATGAGCAAATATTACAAACGCTTAGATACTCAAAACTATCTTTTTAAGCTGGTCGGGAGAAATTTCATCGAATGAACGTTTACGTAAGACGTAAATTATCGATTTGAACACATACTCGGAAGTAGGCGCTTGAATTCGGACATTTCCGCATTTCACCCGGACCCCAGACATTCTACAGGCGCTTGCGTACACCCTTAAAATTGGTCATTCTTTGGTAATAGGGTCATTGCATGATATTACCGTAACGTGTTCAAACGATCAAGGAAACTTCTTTGATTAAAAACATCCCCCACTATGCATGTCTATTCATTTTTACAGCACTTTTCTGAACGTCATCGGTATTCTTTCTTAATCGATTGTTTTTATGTATATATATACGTTTAGTAAGGTATGGAGAGTTCTGTTATTGATTCAAGATAATCTTTAAGACTAGATATTCTTCTGGTGGCAGCATTTGTATAATTAGACTCGAACAGCGTCCGCTCAATACTGTCAAGGAATTTATCATAAAAAAAATAATAAATTTCTACCTTTATTAAAGAAATTGAATTTCCCATTTTATATAAGTGAACTTACAGACCGGACTATTTATATTCATAAAAAAATTCATAGTGCAATAATAAAACCGAGTAAAGGTTTTTCATTTTATCCCATCTTTTGTTCCAACATAAAACTAATTGAAAATAACTACAAAATTTAATGTGGCCAACCATGAATCATTTTACGACATGAATAAAAGTGAGGGTCAGTTTTATAATAAAAGTGGCAATGAATGTGGACCACTACCTATTCCGTAATTTCATAAAGTTGACTTGCAACGTAGAGCACTTTGCGTGCTGGTAATTACATTAAAGCAAATTTATTTACTGAAATGACACACCTGCGGTATCACCATAGACTTTTAGACATCCAATTTCCGGTTTTATAAGGTAGGTAGAAAACTCAATATGAATTTAAAGTATATTCTACGAAATATTTGCATGTATTGTACATTTGAAAAGTTTAGTTTTATACCCTATTTTAAGGTAGCGACAAATATTGAAAGCATAGTCCAAAACAGCCGTAATAGTCAAATTTATATAGCAGAAAAGAAGGAAATTCCTTCCGAAAGGTCGGGTAGTTTTGATTTTTTGATATATTATTAAGGTTGCAAAGGTAATATAAAGTACAAGTTTTTACCTCGGGGCATGGCCGCTCGCTGAAAATCAACGAAAATGTGGTTCTTATTTTGGTTTTTGAAATGTAACTAAAAAAACTAACCGTTTTATAAAAATAATTGTCCTAAAATTTTTTAAAGTGCTTAAAATTTACCACAGATTGAGTATTTAACCAGAATTCTACGTTAAGTACTTTCTGAGATACAGCCTTTCAAAGAAAGTTAATTAATTTCACTATTTAGATATTTACTTAGATTTAGATTTATTATTATTTAACTGAATACATTTAAAATAAGATTTAGTTATTAAACGGTTTTTTTCGACTTTGGTGGGTATTTTAGGGGGGAATTTTATTTAGGGGTTTTTGTTGGTCGTATTAGTAGACACAGGCACCCCCCACCACTTTTTTTTACGTCACAAGCCGCGCCCTTAACCTTTTACTCGCCCACGTATTTTTCACCCCTTTTTCTGACGGCTTCTTTTCGGAGGCCTTTTTCAACCCCTAATTATTTTTGTTTTTACACACCCACGTGTGAGACCGTATTTTCCACCCCTATGGTTTCTTTTCGGAGGCCTTTTTCATCCGTAATTATTTTTGTTTTTCTTACTCGCCCACGTGTAGGACGTGTATTTTCACCCCTATTTTATGACAGCTCACGTATAGGACGCGTTTTTTCTACCCCTATGGTTTCTTTTCGGAGGTCAACTCTTGATGGAATTTTGGTCATCTTTAATCCTAATTAAGGTCCTTTTGGTTGTATTAAGAGCAGTACCCCTGGAGGTTAGGCAAACGCACACACATACAATGTTGGAAATTGCATAATTACCCTAATAAGATATTGTTATTAAAATTATCGATCCTATTGTTTAAATGGTCATATACTATTGGGTACGTTCAGATGATCTTTTACCTACATGAGAAATTTATTTATACGTTGTATTTCTAATAAGGAGGTTCTTGTAAGACACGTGTAGGGCTTCGCAACTTGTTCTCAGGCCTTCGCCCCCTGGCTGGACAAGACAAGTGTAGAGCTTAGCCCCTATCGTAGTCCCCTTGGTGCAATTGTATGTGGGTTCTAACTTAATCTTACAGTTGTAGGCCTTCGCCCCGTCATAAAAAATTGTATTCTAATAAGGTGCTCCTAGCCTTGTAAGATAGAACTTGTATCAGGGTCTGCGCCCTGGCCCCTTTGAGTAAAAATTGATTTTAGCGCCATCTAGTGGCGTATAGACTAATGAACATTTTCTATAATAGAAGTTGATAATGCACATCTCTCTCTTGCTCTATCGCGATTTATCTCTCTCTCTCTTTCTCCCTCTCTCACTTTCGGCTCTTTCTCACACACACACAAACAAATTAATTAATTAATCAATCAATCTCAAACAAATCATGCTCGATCAAATCAACCAGATCAATCTCAATCAATCAACCGAAATTATGTCTTACAGTTTGCGGAAACCAGATTACAGTTCAAAACTGAATACATTAAAGTCTAATTAAATATGACGTGAAATAATAAATAATTTCTACCGTAATGCAATGATGCTTTGTGTATAGGCAGATTCTCTCTTTCTAAACAGGCACCACCCATACATTCGGAAAATTATATCTGATTTATTTGCATGTTCAATACATACAGACAAAATTGCTTCATAGAAACGTGTTCATTAACAGTTATAAAAACCCCATTAAAAAGACTGAAAAGTAATAATTACTTATATATAACATAGAGTTAAATTAAATTAACATGTTTTTAAGAATATCAAACTGATATAATGGAAATAAAAGGCAAAAGGTTTTAATGGTTTTATTATTATATGCGAATTAACAATAACTACAAGTTGAAAATCCACGAATACTTACCAACTATTTGTAGACCTGATCTTATGACGTCATCCTATAAGAGTAATAATACATTTTAAAAATCTTTATCGACATTTTTGTTAGCAATATCAAGGAAAAAGCATATATATTAAAAATAATACGTTTACCTTTAGAAGCGTTTTTCCTTTCGGTTGTGCTAATAATAATCATATGTTGAACTGACATATTTTTTATACAACGTATCCACATGTAGTCTCACTAAACACGTTTTTATGAATGGTTGGATATAAACTGGCTCTTGCATTCCGATCATTAACTAATTTAGAAAGTAATACACAAAACCTGATCACTGCTACTGGTATTTAGCATTTATATTGTACTTATAAAATTTACATTCAAAACACTTACCAATATTTTAAAAATTTTGCTAACGCACACACACACACATATGTACTTCACGTTATATGGATTTTTACCAGTTGAGATTAATAGCAATGTTAACTAAACGATTTAAAATTTCTAATCTGAAATAATAGTGACGTAATCTAATTTTATTTGAAATTTCATAGAGAGCATCACCATCATCGAGATTTTGAGATACATTCACCTCATCGTCGTCTTCACCTTGAACGATTATATTGTAACAACCTATAAAGCAGCTAATAACCCCTGACAGTTTTTTATCACACACACGTATTCATTTCGTTCCATTTATCTGCATTCTGTTTCGAGACTGTAGTACGTTTTCTAATACATAAACAGACTCTTCAATACTGTGATGCGTGTAGCAGCAAAACACGTTAGCTAGCTAGTTTTACCTCTATATTATTTTACATGCAAGTCTGACCTTAACATAAATACATTTGTCAAAAAGCTAATTAAATATAGCTCCACAGACTGAGCATAGCAAGCAGCGTTTCCAATTATGGCTTTTAGTTAACACAATATTGCCTACAACTACATGCAATTGACTATCATTGTTTTAGCACGAGGAGCTAACGAAAACACGCTAACACGAAAACACGCAAACGCAAAAACATACAGACACGAAAACACGCAAACACGAAAACACACAAACGAAAACACGCTATCACGAAAACACGCTAACACGAAAATACGCAAACGCGAAAACATACAAACACGTAAACACGCCAACACAAAAAAAACACGCAAACACGAAATCACGCTAACGCGAAAACACGTAAAACGAAAACACGCAAATACGAAAACATGCAAACGAAAGCACGCCAGCGAAAAACACGCTAACGCGAAAACCCGTAAAGCTGCAAACATGAATCAAGGCGGGGAGCACCGTTAGGAAAAACAAGTTTATTAACAAAATTGAAGGAAAGCTTAGCATTTGAAAATATATTATTATTATAAAGAACAATACATCATTTTTATTTAATAACAACCTTCATCGGTCTTCTTCTTCTTCTTCTTGAACCGTGATTCGTCGCCATCATCATCATGGTTTTGAGATTTGTCCTTCTCCTCTACCTCCACCTCATCGCTCTTCTTCCTCTTCTGTGAATCATCACAATCACCTTGGATGTGAGATACATTCAGCTCATCCAGGTCATCGTTTCCATCATTATCTTGAACGGTTATGTTGTAATAGTTTATTAACAAGCCAGCAAAATTTCTAATGTCCGCTGATGTTGGCTCATAATCAGGAGAATACATCATAATAATGCTCACTCGATGACAGTTTCACTTTAAAGACCGAAACATACGAGAAACGAGAACGTTGCTAGCCTAGGGTCTTGTGCGCTGGCGCGCTCGCCAATGTTCGGGTAGAATCGGTTATCTTCGAGGGAAGATTGAAGTATTGACCTAACCACACCCTAATATCATCCCTAGGGGCATGTTTATAAATATAAACTCCTTTTTTATGGCTGAGGTATTTTCTCCTAAGACGGCAGCTTGCCAGCGCACAAGACCCTAGGCTAGCAGCGTTCTCGTTTCTCGTGTGTTTCGCTCTTTAAAGTGTAACTGCCATCGAGTGAGCATTAATATGATGTATTCTCCTGCTTATGAGCCAACATCAGCGGACATTAGAAATTTTATTGACTTGTTAATAAACTATTACAACATAACCGTTCAAGATAATGATGGAAACGATGACGTGGATGAGCTGAATGTATCTCACTTCCAAGGTGATGGTGATGATTCACAGAAGAGGAAGAAGAGCAATGAGGTAGAGGTAGAGGAGAAGGACGAATCTCAAAACCATGATGATGGCGACGAATCACGGTTCAAGAAGAAGAAGAAAACCCATAAAGCTTGTTATTAAATAAAAATGATGTATTGTTGTTTATAATAATAATAATAATATACTTTCAAACGCTAAGCTTTCCTTCAATTTTGTTAATAAACTTGTTTTTCCTAACGGTGCTCCCCGTCTCGATTCGTGTTTGCAGCTATACGAGTTTTCGCTTTAGCGTGTTTTTCGCTGGCGTGTTTTCGTTTGCGTGTTTTCGTATTTGAGTGTTTTCGTTTTACGTGTTTTCGTGTTAGCGCGTTTTCGTGTTTTTTTTGTGTTGGCGTGTTTTCGTGTTTGTATGTTTTCGGTTTTTTGGTGTTTTTTTGCGTTAGCGTGTTTTCGTTTGTTGTTTTCGTTTTGGTGTTTTTGTTTGGTTTTTCGTGTTAGCGTGTTTTCGTTTGGTGCGTTTTGGTGTTTTCGGTTTTTTTCGGTGGTGGTTTTCGGTTTTGTTAGCGTTTTTCGTGTTAGGTGCGTGGGTTTTGCGTTTGGTGTTTGTGCGTTTTCGTGTTTTTCGTTGGGTTTTCGTGTTGCGTGTTTGTTTGTGTGTTTTTTTTGGTGTTTTTGTTTGGTGTTTGTTTAGCGTGTTTTTTCGTGTTTTCGTTTTCGTTTGTGCGTTTTGGTTTGTGTTTTGCGTTTGCGTGCGTTTGGTTCACCGCGTGTGTAGGTTTCGTTTTGTGCGGTTTGCGTGCGGTTAATTTTCGGTGTGCGTTAGCGTGTTTTCGTTTGTGGTTTTCGTGTCTGTATGTTTTGCGTTTGCGTGTTTTCGTGTTAGCGTGTTTTGTTTTCCCGTGCTAAAACAGTGATAGTCGATTGTATGTAGTTTGGCAATATTGTGTTGACTAAAAGATAATTGGAAACGCTTTG
Source organism: Vesta saturnalis (assembly GCA_036346205.1). Taxonomy (NCBI): domain Eukaryota; kingdom Metazoa; phylum Arthropoda; class Insecta; order Coleoptera; family Lampyridae; genus Vesta; species Vesta saturnalis. Next base: position 5,095,475 of record JARFJB010002121.1, read on the forward strand.
CTATGCTCAGTCCGTGGAGTATGTTTAATTAGTTTTGATAGATGTATTTATGATAAGGTCAGGCGCTGTAAAATAATATAGAGGTAAAACTAGCTATAACGTTTTTGCTGCTACACGCATCACAGTATTGAAGATCTGTTTATGTATTAGAAAACGTACTACAGTCTCGAAACAGAATGCAGATAAATGGAACGAAATGAATACGGTACAGCTTCGAACTGGATTTGAAGAGTGCGCATTTCCAGAGCCGTGCTGAAACTAGTTAATTTAGGGATAACCTCATGTCCATGTTAATAATGTGTCTGAAAAACCGGGGTTATTAGCTGCTTTATAGGTTGTTACAATATAATCGTTCAAGGGAAGACGACGATGAGGAATGTATCTCAAAATCTCGATGATGGTGATGTTTCTTGAAATTTCAAAAAATTAGATTACGTCACTATTATTTCAGATTAGAAATTTTAAATCGTTTAGTTAAATTGCTATTAATCTCAACTGTTAAAATCCATAAAGTAATATTGTGTGTGTGTGTCGTTAGCAAAATTTTAAAATATTAAGTGTTTTGAATGTAAATTTTATGTAAAATAAATGCTAAATACCAGTGGTATTTTTGGTATTACTTTCTAAATTAGTTAATGATCGGAATGAATAGCCAGTTTATATCCAACCATTATAAAAACGTGTTTAGTGAGACTACATGTGGATACGTTGTATAAAAAATATTTCAGTTCAACATATAGTTATTAAGACAACTGAAAGGAAAAACCTTCTAAAGGTAAACGTATTATTTTTAATATATATGTTTTTCCTGATATTGCTAACAAAATGTCGATAAAGATTTTAAAATGTATTATTACTCTTATAGGATGACGTCATAAGATTCTACAAATAGTTGGTAAGTATTCGTGGATTTTAAACTTGTAGTTATTGTTAATTCGTATAATAAAAAACCATTAAAACCTTTTGCCTTTTATTTCCATTATATCAGTTTGATATTCTTAAAACATGTTAATTTAATTTAACTCTATGTTATATATAAGTAATTATTACTTTTGAGTCTTTTAATGGGGTTTTATAACTGTTAATGAACACGTTTTATGAACAATTTTGTGTGTATGTAATTGAACATGCAAATAAATCAGATATAATTTCCGAATGTATGGTGGTGCCTGTTTAAAGAGAGAATCTGCCTATAACAAAGCATCATTGCATTAGGGTAGAAATTATTTATTATTTCACGTCATATTTAATTAGACTTTAATGTATTCAGTTTTGAACTGTAATCTGGTTTCCGCAAACTGTAAGACATAATTTCGGTTGATTGATTGAGATTGATCTGGTTGATTTGATCGAGCATGATTTGTTTGAGATTGATTGATTAATTAATTAATTGATTTGTTTGTGTGTGTGTGTGTGTGTGTGTGAAAGAGCCGAAAGTGAGAGAGGGAGAAAGAGAGAGAGAGAAATCGCGATAGAGCAAGAGAGAGGTGTGAAAGGGGCCAGGGCGCAGATCCTGATACAAGTTCTGTCTTACAAGGTCTTATTATAACACAATTTTGTATGATGGGGCGAAGGCCTACAACTGTAAGATTAAGTTAGAACCCACATATAATTGCAAACGATAGCTAAGCTCTACACTTCTCTTATAAGGTTAGGGTCCCCATACCATCTCCAGCCAGGGGGCGAAGGCCCGAGAACAAGTTGCGAAGCCCTACACGTGTCTTACAAGAACCTCCTTATTAGAAATACAACGTATAAATAAATTTCTCATATAGTTAAAAGATCATCCGAACGTGCCCAATAGCATACGACTATTTAAACAATAAGACCGATAATTTCAATAATAATATCTTATTAGGGTAATTATGCAATTTCCAACATGGTATGCGTGTGCGTTTGTCTAACCTCCTGGGGTACTGCTCTTAATACAACCAAAAGGACCTTAATTAGGGTTAAAGATGACCATCAAAAATAACCCTAAGACCAACTCCAGGTCCAAGACCAACCCCAAGTCCAAGACCAAACCCAAGACCTGCATCTTCCCCTCACGTAAGCAAGTACAAGAATTTCTGTCAAAAAGACTCTAATTAGGGTTAAAAATTCCATAAAGAGTTGACCCCCGAAAAGAAACCATAGGGGTAGAAAAAACACGTCCTATACGTGAGCTGTCATAAAATAGGGGTGAAAAACACATCCTACACGTGGGCGAGTAAGAAAAACAAAAATAATTACGGATGAAAAAGGCCTCTGAAAAGAAACCATAGGGGTGGAAAATACGGTCTCACACATGGGTGTGTAAAAACAAAAATAATTAGGGGGGTTGAAAAAGGCCTCCGAAAAGAAGCCGTCAAAAATAGGGGTGAAAAATACGGTCCTCCACGTGAGCGAGTAAAAAGTTAAAGTGGGCGGGGCTTGTGACGTAATAAAAAGTGGAGGGGAGTGTGCCTGTGTTTTACTCGTGTTTATATCGTTAAACATGCAGAAACGTTTTTTCTGAATATTTCAAAATAATACAAAATGTTGGAATAGCAAACCGCCCAAGAACAAATTTATAAGCGTTAATGCCGTGTTCATCATTTAAATTTACGCGGTTATCTACCAAATGATCACAAGCAGATAGAGGGCGACACACGTTTCACCGAAAGTTACGAATCGTAAGCTTAAACACATACTGTGAGCAACGTGTCTTGTCAAGGGTTTTAGCGTTTTACCCGAAACATTACACAACGTTCAGAGAATTGAGTTTAGGGGTTTATTTCAAATTATAGTGGGTTTCGCCATCTAGTCGTTAATGGGAGAAGTTACTTGGCAGTCAGTCAGTTTTACGCGTTCCTCGGCTCGATTCAGACGCGTAGTTAGTAATTTAAATAGTTTTGTTTTTCGTTTATTATGGTCTCTTGTTATTCCTGCGGGAAAACGTGTTTTATTTGCAGCCGTAGATTAAATGAAGGTGATGTTGTGAATGTTAAAGAAAGAGGAACAAAAACTCTACTTGAGTTCCAGTGTTAAAATGAAAGACAGTGTCAGTGAATGTTTATTGAACAAACCCCGAGTGGTTTCTGTGCATAGTGCTTGCGAAAAACACTATAATAATCCCAAATTGATTACAGCTGCTCTTCATCGCAGAGACGTGGACTTCCAACCTAAAAATAATATAACACTCCGATCCAGCATTGCTAACTTCAATTTTAAAACTCATTGCTTTCTGTGCACAGAAGAGATAACCGGTGGATTTCTACGAGCTCATGCAAAAGAACTTTTATCTTAGAGAAATGTCGTGCATCAAGTGGAGCAAAGTGACAAAATCAAGAATCGTTTTTGTCAGTCGTTACAAAACGAGGAGATGAGTGGACGCAGAATATAATTCACCGCATTCAACATGAAAGTGCAGCAGATGCCAGGTACCATCTTTTCACCACATTCAACATGAAAGTGCAGCAGATGCCAGGTACCATCTTTTCTGCCAGAAGAAATTATATCGAGCACCTGAGACTGGAACAACGAGAGGATACCGTCTAGCTAACAATCTTGACGAAGCAATGGGATTTATTTACTCATATCTGCAGCTCAATTTATAGGAATATCAGTTTTCTATGGACGAACTGCTTAAACAAATCGAAGGAGACTTTCCCCAGATTTGAGGACTGTAAAATCTTGGCTTTTTAAAAAGTATAGGGAAGACATACTAACAGGTGAAACTGCCAATAAACAGTCGGTTATATGCTTCAAAAGCTTAGGCAATAAGGTACTAACCAAATCGTAGTACGACGACAAAAGACTAATCCTGAAGAAGAGAGAAACAGAGTTGTGGAAGCTGCTGCTAAAATATCTTAGAAGATATCCGTTCTCAAGTGTACGAGGATGTAATCCCTGAATCACTGCACATTTTTTTTGAAACTGTTACCTTAACCGATAAAAAATCTTTTTCAATGGATGGGTGGAAGAAAAAATGTGTTGCATTTTCCCACGCACTTATAACAGCAATTCCTTTTGTTCTTCAGCTCTACATGGTATTAGCGTTTAATTATACAAAAAGTTTGGTTCTAACTTGAGTTATCAACTATTTTTCGACCTGAGACAACTGTGATTCAGGAAGGAGCATTTGCTCAGTTCATTTTCGACAATGCGGATTTCAATGTCAACAGCTTAGACGGATTAGGTACGTTCCATGCCATACGAGGCATTATGGCTGTCACCTCGGTTCAAGCCGTGACTTCTGACATCAAGGTACCGCGTATTAAAAAGTGCTCCGCTGTTGAAGTTATAAAAAAAGCCGGCTCTATATAGCTGCAAGTTTACCACAAAGAAGAAAACTCTGGGCTAAATACCGTAAAAATAGTTGATGTTAACGGTATTCAGCCCTCATTGAAAGCCATTACACCAAGCGATCATCATTTCCTTTGGCCGTTTGGTAAGTGTTCTGAAAGTTTAAATATCTCTGGTTGGAACGGATTTATGAAAAATGAACTCAAAGATTGGCCATTAAAAGTGTTATATGCCTTCCATTTAGTCACGGTTCCGCAAGTCAGTATGATACTGTATTTACATCTCTTCAAGTGGCTAATGATAAATGTAAATCACTCAATCAGAAAACTTGATTTATCACTTTTGACCAGCCCCTTTTTTTTAAAGCTCTGAATATCATTGCCAGTAACCCAGAGTTTAAAAACGTAGTAGCTAGGCTGGGTGGATTCCATATGCTATTGTCATACATGGGTACAATTGGTACAATTATGGGAGTAAGCGGCCTGAAAGAACTGTTTTCTGTCATTTATGCTGAAAATAGTGTGAACAAACTGATGTTCGAGCTCACACATTGACACATCTGGCATTGGCCGAATTAGTAATGGAGACAATTGATTTTACTGCTGAAGATAGAGCTGTGATTGCAGATTTGCTCACTAAATTAAATAAATCTTAGTCATTGTTAGAAGAAGACGAAAAACAATGCATAACCTTCACAACCATTTTGTTCAGGGAAGCCCTTTATAGATTGGAAGATCGTGGTCCTACAGCTAAACTATGGGTCCAGTACATAGAAACGGTGACCGTAATAATACAGTTCATTGAAGCTGAGAGATCAGGAAACTGTAAACTTCACCTTACCTTTGTTCAACGAATGATACCATATTTTCACGCGGCAGGACATTTATTTTATGCTAAATGCGCCCATCTCTATATACAAGATATGTTAACTTTTAAAACCCGTATGGATCCTATTGAATTTGGTAAGTTCATTGTTGAAGGTTATTTTACCATACGTCGCTCGGACAAATTCTGGTCCGATATCTGGTCAGACATGACCATTGAACAAAAACTTATGCAAACAATGAAGAGTTCAGGAGGTTTGACTCGTAGTCGTGGCATTACAGACAGCTAGTTAGATCTGGGAGGCTAACATATGTGGTAAGAACTACTGACTACTTTTGACATCTCAAAATAGATACAAGACAATGAGGATGTAGTTAAGCTAAGACTGTAGTTAGCCCTACACACTACGTTCCCCATAATTGACGTCTTAATATCTGTAAGTTCTGGCATTGTGTGTGGAGAAGATGGAAATTGCCACTTATCGCAAGAGGTTGAAGGAAAAGGAATTTCCAAAATTATTGGTAACAACTTTGGTCAAGTGAAGTTCAAACGGAAGGACAAAGGTCTAACTATCACTTCATCTACAGGGTGTCCCAACGATAGAGTAAAGTAAGTTTATGCTTAACTAGAATTATTTGTGTAAATATTGTATGGACCATGGGGTAGAGGTAAGAAGTGTGCATTTTTTTAAAATATTGGAAGTTATACAGGGTGTGCCAGAAAAGCAGGACGTGAAAAAGTATGATTTTTTTAAATAGAACCCCGTATTTGATTTTAGTTTTTAATTCTACGTGTCCATACAAACATATTTTGTCATACAAAAGATTGGCTGAAAGTTTTTAGTTCTTGAGATATTCGCGTTTAAAGATTATTATGGTCATTTTCGTGGGGTTGATGAATGGGCAATTGTTCCGTTATTTCACAATAAAAAAATTGATATTTCGTGTGAAAATGAGTGATATTATACTAACGTTTAGACCGAGTAGTATTTCTAATTTTCTCAACAGGGTGTTTGTTATAACCATTCAAATTTGAAAATTCTCAAATTAAAAAAATCAGTTTTTTAATTGCACACCCTATATATTTTATTTCATTTTATTCGGGATCAAAAATCTATCATTTTTGTCAAATATATCCTATATCTATCTTTGATAGTTTTCGAGTAATTTCGATTTTTTCACAACTAGCTATTTATTTTCGATAACATTGCATTGCATGGATCTTGGTAGCCATGGAAAATATATTGCGTTACTAAGATACAAAGGTTTCTACTTGTCAAAATAAACACATATTAAATTTGTCTTTCATTTAACTTGTTATCAATTCTTGTATCAATTGGATTAATGACAAATGAATTAATTGATATGATATACGTTTGGCGATTTTAAATTCCATTATTGCAAGAATCTACAAAATGAAATAATTCGAACGTCGAATACCTACTACTGTTGGTGGAAAATTTGAATAATTTGATTTAGCGGAAATGTTTAATTAAACGTAAAGTTGTTAATAAAAGGGCAGCTAATGAAGCAAAGAACTTGGAAATTATAAATATTCAAGAAAATCCCAATAAGAACAACGCTGAAAAAGTACCATCCCTATACATTGAGCTTCATCAAGAATTGCGAGAAGAGTGTTGCAAGACGAATTGAATTCTGCAATATCATTAATCAACGGCTGCAATTAAACAAAATTTTGTGCTCCATAATGTTTTCCGATGAGGCGACGTTTAAAAGTAATGGCTGTAAATCGGCATAATATGCACTATTACGCCATTGATAATCCATTTTGGCTACGAAGTTCAAACCAAAATTATTGGTCACTAAATTTGTGTTATTTTACAATGAACAAAAATTATCGGTCCCTATTTTTAATGATCCATTAACGGGGTACTATTTGCATTTCTTACGTGAAGAATTGCTGGTTATGAGGATATCAATTTAGAAGGACGACTAAATAATGTTGCAAAGGATGGCACCCCACGATTTAATTAGGACTAAAATCTGAACCACAATACTCGGAGAAATGGATAGGACGTAATTATCCTATATTATTTGTTCAGGTCATGAATTTAACTCCACTGGATTTTTCCTATGGGATACAAAAAGATCGGGTGTATATTATTAAACCTACAACAAGGAGGACATGAAAATTAAACTTTAAAAGCTTAGAACAGTGACCTCTTATGTTATCCGAAGTGAGACAGAACATGAGAAAAAGGCTCAATAGTGTATTTCAAGAAGGTCGCTATTTGAGCATTTACTAAGATCAATGTTGAATAATTATTGAATTACTGTTTCTCATTAATAAAATGTTAATATTCTCGCTTGTGGTTTGTTTTATTTCGTCGCAATTGTTTTCCATGGCTACCAGGATCCACAATAATGTATATTCCATGTTAAAGTAGCAAATAGTAAAATCGAAATTCCTCGAAAATATCAAAGATAGATATAGGATATATTTGACAAAATGATAGATTTTTAATCCCGAATAAAATTATTAAAAAATAAAGGTTGAAATTAAAAAGGATTTTTTTAATTTGAGAATTTTCAAATTTGAATGGTTATAACAAACACCCTGTAGAGAAAATTAGAAATACTACTCGGTCTAAACGTTAGTATAATATCACTCATATTTCACACGAAATATCAAATTTTTTTATTGTGAAATAACGGAACAATTGCCCATTCATCAACCCCACGAAAATGACCATAATAATCTTTAAACGCGAATATCTCAAGAACTAAAAACTTTCAGCCAATCTTTTGTATGACAAAATATGTTTGTATGGACACGTAGAATTAAAAACTAAAATCAAATACGGGGTGTTCTATTTAAAAAAATCATACTATTTCACGTCCTGCTTTTCTGGCACACCCTGTATAACTTCCAATATTTTAAAAAATGCACACTTCTTACCTCTACCCCATGGTCCATACAATATTTACACAAATAATTCTAGTTAAGCATAAACTTACTTTACTCTATCGTTGGGACACCCTGTACAAACACTGTGAAAGTAGACAAACAAACTTATACAGTTGACCCATTAACAATTTTTCATAGAGTGTGTATCGCCAAGCAATCGGATGGGGATCTCAGAAGTTATTTCACTTATGAATTGTCTCCATATCCTTTATCACTTTTTAGTGGAGAGGGATGGACCAAATCTAGTCTCTGTACCTCATTTACTTCAATAGATCCTAACCAAATTTTAGGGGGTCGTAGGTGTGTGGTGATTGATGGTGGGCATCTGATCCATAAGGTTGTATGGCAAAATGTAACTTTTGGAGCAATAGCTGACGGCTATTTGAAGTACTTGAAAACACATTATGGGGAAAACGTAGTGGTGAATACTGCCATTGCTATGGACCATATCACGATAAAGTATTCGTGGTTGGTGAAGACATTGATCTGCTTGTCCTTTTTACAGGACTAGCGCCACAAGAGACGACAATCGTGTACTTCCATAAATGTGGTAGGGGTAAAAATAGTGACACATTTTATTCACCAATCTCTTTCAAGTTCAACTTTCTAAAGAGTATATTACCTATACATGCGTTAAGTGGTTACAATTCAACGTCCTCACTTTTCGGTCAAGCAAAAAATAAATTCTGTGCCATTCTCCAACAACATCGTGAACTTGTGCAACAAACACAGGTTTTCAATGATCCTGAAGCAACTGCCAAGGAAGTTGTAAAGACAGACGAAGCTTTACTTGTGTAGCCCTATGGGGGAAATTCAAAAAAAACCTTAACGATTTACGCTATCATTTATTTATAAGAGCAGCCATTAAAACAAAATGTAATCTTGCCAGACTACCCCCAACAAGTGATACTGCAAAGTTTCCTGCTCTGAGGAGCTACCACTAAGTGCAGGCGTTGTTGGGAAATCAAAAGATCTACTTGAATGGAGATGGGTAGCTACAACTTCAGGCCTCGTTCCTTGCCAAACTAAATATCAAACGGTTCCAGAGTCCCTGCTAAAGTTCATTTCATGCAATTGAAAAAAGGTTGCAGAAACACTTGTGGTTGCCGTACGGAAGGGCTAAATTGTCCTTCCCTGTGCACCTCTTGCCTTGGCCAGTCTTGTGATAATACTCCAGAAATCCTCCTTGATGATGACGAAGCATACTGTATAAAATAGATGTAATGGTGAACGTATAAGTTTCAATAATATACTAAAGAAATAAGTGTAAAAATGTATAAATGAATGAGTTAAACTAACTCGAGATACAAACCATTCACCACAAATAATGCCTTTGATTAACGTACGGTGGTTCAATCTTTTGATTTGCTTAATTACCACAAATTCTGCTAGATTACTTCCACTGAACATCAATATAAAAAAATTGCAATGTAACAGTAATAAAATGATCTCGGACGCCAAGTTATTTTTTTATTATGCTCGGAATAACTAAACCGAGGTCTGCACTAAAAATTTTATCAAAATGTAAAATAATAAAAAATATACAAACTATGTTTATTAAATATTTAAGGTTAGAATTATATAAAATATATCTTAAAAACTAATGGTAATAATCTTAAATTACTAAGTTATTGATATAAATACCTGTCACTAAATATAATACTTGAGAACCCCTGGTATTACAGAAATAAATGCGGAAATACAAACCAAAGTGATGTCATCTTGGCATCAATATTGCGCAATATCTCGAAATAACACTTTACGTGGTAAACCACAGCCATAAATGGAATTTTCCTTCTAATAAATGTATCTTCATGAAATGGAATAATCCGTTTATTGCATTTTTTTTTAATTTTCGAATGCAAAAATTGCAATCGTAAAATCAATCGTAATTAAAGTAGAAAAGTAACTGTAATAAAAGTGTAAATCAAAGTAAAAATAAAAGAAAAGTGCCTGAAAAGAGCAAATGTTTTAATTTTTAGTATAATGCGTTAAAAGATATCTTACCATTAAATCAATGGCACTTTCACAAAATTTACGTGGAAACCCAAAAAAAAGCTTCCTAACAACACAACATTCATCAGTAAGTGAAACAAATGGATGCTTTGAAATTGGATGATGTAGCCGTGCGCGAAAAATTTGCGCAAAGAATCAAGTCAACGATGACGCGTTGCGCGAACATATTGAGCAGAAAAAGTAATTTAAAGAAGTGCGAGTATAAACCTTTAAGAAGTATATACTCTTAAGAAGATATGCACTTGAGTTACACCAAAATGCAAATTAAGTTGCCTACCACATACCTATATTTCAATAATTAAAAACCTTTTTCTTATATTTACAACTAAACGAACGAAGAACCTAAATTACGATATATTTTAATACAACTCAAAATGGGTTGTTACAACTGTGCTCCTTCAGATGTCGAGAGAGTGAGTGAAGAAGTAGAAGAATAGGATATAATAAACGAAGGACAAAATAATTTAGAGGATCAAGGCGAGATTTAAATCTACCAGTACACACCTAAGAAACAAACACTCTAAAGTTTGATGTTATGAGGAGTCATATTCAAGTACCTATATTATTATTTTTTTTCCAAATTGAAAAATTTTTGTTTTTCTTTGAAAGACTTTATCTCAGAAAGTACTTAACTTAGAATTCTGGTTAAATACTCAATCTGTAGCAAATTTTAATTCCTTTAAAGAATATAAGAACGATAATTTTTGTAAAACGGTTAGTTTCTTAGTTACATGGTAAAAACCAAAATAAGAGCCACATTTTCGTTGATTTTCAGAGCTGACTCAGCGGGCGGTTGCGTTCCGAGGTCGAAAACTTGTATTTTATATCACCATTGTAACCCTAATAATATATCAAAAATTCAAAACTATCCAACCTGTTTATTTTATTATATTATACCATATTAACTGGACTATAATTCAAAGTATAATTCCATAGTTACAAAGTTCAAAATCAGCTTAAAATTAAAAATCTTATTATAACCGTTTAAAATGAGGTGGACGAAATAAATAGTATCTTATTGATACCGTATAAATAGTTTGATTGATAAACTAACTGAAATTGAAATTGCACAATAGGGCGATAAAGAAAAATGACGTAAAACAATTTTTTTTTCAGCACCAGGAATAAATATTAAAATTATAAGAATAAATTTTTCCTTAAAAATATCATTTTTCAAAAAAAAAAATTAGGAATTGTATCAGAATAGAAACGTATAAAATACTTGGGATTATGTTAAAAACGAATAACAATTGCGTTATTAAACATAATGATCTTTTTAAATGTGTTTACTTTTTGACAAAAATTTCAATAGAATATCAATAACGTCTTAAAACCATTACTGTGGTATGATTTTAATAGTAATAATAACCTCTATTATAAGCACATAGATATTTGTTTTGTTTGGAGATTGTATATCAAATGAATTTGATTGGAAGGCTATTAATTAGTAGTGATTCCACAATTATCCTGAAGAATTAACTTCGCTTTATTTCATATTAGTACGGTATACTTGCAATAAAAAGAGAGTTAGATAATTTTAATAACTATATAAACTATTCTACACCTTGTACATAGTTTAACACAAATATTACACTCCCTTTACTTACAACACAAATTATCTGCCCGAATAACTATAGTAACTGGTATAATTTAGCGAATATGCCATAAAATCACATTGGCATGATTATAGAATATATTATGATAAATTTCAGTTTGACTGATAGAGCGAAGCTATGTCAATAAGAAGAGGTACGTATTTGCATTACTGTTTAGAAATATATTTTGGAATCAAGAAGAGTGAAAATAGGAGACAATTGATAATTACTAAAGTGAAAGAGGCGAGTTATGATTGGTTAGATTTTGGAAATTTGAATAAGAATAGTTTTCAGAGAAATGAGTTATGAAAATACCTTACATTAGTATTAAAGTAATTTCCGGATTATAGAGGTTGTGTTTATTATGAAGATTTGACAATGAGGTTCAATACATAAAGGTTTAAAATTCTTTGTGAGCGAAAACATTTATGACATTCAACAAACTGTATGAAAAAGATGAATTTATAATATAAAGTTTTACATTTTACAAACCGAAAAGGACAACTGGTTCGTGAATAATAGAAAGCCATTACGTTTGCTGCTTCGGGCTACAGATAAACATAAAAGTATTAAATATTAAGTTACTGAGGATGTGAAGTTCTTTGAAAATAGCCAAATAAAATAAAAATATAAAATAATAACTAACGAATTATAAAGAATAATTATAGTTAATAAATTTAAAAATAAACTGTTTATAAAAATAAGTATTGTATCACTAGGCCAGAAAACTGTAACTGCGAATACTCGGAAAAATAGTTTTTGGGCGTGTGATACACAATATTTTTTGCTCTGATGCCATTAATACATTAAAAATATTTTTAAAAATTGGTGTAGTGACGCAATCAGATTTTAAGTTATGTATGCAGCAACCGTACAAGCACACTGACGTATTATGTGAATCAAAAAATATCACTTATTGAAAAAAAGCAATTTTTTTTTAAATGAACTTAAAATAAATAATTGTGGTCTCCGTAAATATCAAAATTTAGAACGTTTAAAGATGAACAAGGCATCGATTATTTATAAGTGTAATAAAATAATAACGTAAATATTAATGCAAATGTCTGATGTGGAACAATACAGGACCTTCCAATCTACGAAGTGGAAATAAAAAAAAATAAATAACAATTTTTTTATGGTACTAATGCAACCTCTTCTATAATAAGTTAATTACAAAAATAGGCAACATTTTTAAAACAAAAACAATAATCTATGTCAAACAGACATTTAAAACTTCAAGTCAGATAGAGGTTAACAGACATCTAGATGCTAACTAAAAAAAATTCCAAAGCCACCCGCTTCTATAAAAGTATCGATGATACATTTTCAATTATATTTGTTTAATTTTTACACTTATTTCGCTTTGTATTAAGAAACTTTATAAAAAGCTGTGTAAAATTAATTTTCTTTAAAGATATGTCTACACATTTTCCTATAAAATGAATCATTATCCAGATAATGAAAAAAATTGAACTAACACTTAAATTCTACCTTAGGAATTTTTTTCCGCTAAATTACGCACTGCATCAAAAAATTGCATAGAACATAATTATTCTACACGATTATGGTGTATACAACGTGCCCAAGAGAAGGATAAACAGCATGGGGATCTTGAAAACGGTAAGAGATACGAAGGTGGTTAAATTAGAGAAAAGTTGTATAATTTAGGGCATGTTCACATGTAGTTTGCAAAAGTTCATTATTATTTAGAGTTTCCGAGATTTAAAACAAAATGCGATTTTTGGATTTTTCTTTTTTCGTAATTTCTTTATTTATTTTAAAAGACTTTTAAAAACCAAAGGTACTTCTTCATTCTCACTTTTTGAATTCTATTAGATGGCACTTTCAATTTTTTTATTCGACGTTACGTCACCGAGAAACCATCATCAACTTTAATTTTTTATATCGCCGCAACCAACGAAACACCCTGTATTCGATAGTATTTGTTATTACGAATTTAACCATGTATTACACCTGATGGTTTTTTACAATTTTCATATATCAGTTAATATTAGAAAGCTTTGATAAAATAACACTTGTTTAACATTTTGTTGAAAACTGTCTAACTTAATTTTATTATGTTGAGATCATTGTTGTTATTTGAATTGTACGGTAGTTTAAGTGGTTTTTATTACCATTACTTCATGAGTTGTTTTTTTTTTTGGTTTTGTTTAGTTAATTTATAATTATAATTAATCAATAAGTGTATCTACGGAAAGACGAAATTTTACAAACGAAGAAAAGTTAGATATGTTGACATGCTACACCTTGTCCCACAGAAATTGTGTAGTTACTGAGCTAGATAAATGTCTTGAACAAAAGCAACCTGGTAAATCCATTTTCAGACGTTTGGAATCTAATTTAAAAGAATTTGATTCATTTACAAAACCTGTTCTATCCCATCAAAAACAATCTGATGATGAAAAAGCTAATACCGTTTTACAAGCAGTTGTTGAAAACCCTGAAATTCCTTATTTAAAAAAAAAATCAAGACATCAACAAAGATTTGGATTTAATATGTGGATGGGCATTTTGGGACGAAGAATAATAGGAGCTTTTATTTATCACAACAGTTTAAATGAACTTGCTAAGGACTGATTTGGAAAATGCCTTGGGTGAATTATACCTAGCACTCGTTAACAACTGTTGGTTTCAACAAGATGGTGCCCCAGCACATAACTCAAGAAATGTACAGGACTATCTGTTACAGGAAAATGGATTGGAACATACAGTGCAGCAGCTTGACCAACCCAAATCACCCGATTTAAGTCGATTTTTTTTCTGTGGGGTTACCTGAAAAACCAAGAGTATGATGGGAGTTTTGAAAATGAAGAGCAGTTGTTAGTATCGGTTATGGCAGCAAATAGTACAATTTCGCCAGAAATGTTAGACCGTGTTTTAAATTCTTCAGTAAAGAGAGCTTACCTGTGTCTAGAAAATAACGGCAACCTATTTGAACATTTATTGTACTTATTTAACTTTAATTAAATAGGTTTAAAATATTGGAGCTGATAAATTTGTACATAAAAAATATCAAATACTAATATTAATCCGAATTTTTCTTAAAAATTAGCTTCAAAACCATAATGTGTAATACATGGTTAAATTCGTAATAAAAAATACTATCGAATATAGGGTGTTTCGTTGGTTGCGGCGGTATAAAGAAATAAAGTTGATGATGGTCGAATACAAAATTTGAAAACACCATCTAATAGAATTCAAAAAGTGAGAATCAAGGAGTACCTTTAGTTTTTAAAAATCTTTTAAAATAAATAAAGGAATTACGAAAATAGAGGGTGTTCCGTTGGTTGCGGCGATATAACAAAATAAAGTTGTTGATGGTTTCTCGGAGATGAAACAAAAACGAAAATTCAAAAAGTGATAATAAAGAAGAACCTTTGGTTTATAAAAATGTTTTAAAATACATGAAGGAAATACGAAAAAAGAAAAACCCAAAAATCCCATTTTGTTTTAAATCTCGGAAACGATAAACAATAATGAACTTTTGCAAACTACATGTGGACATGCCCTAAATTATACAACTTTACTCTAATTTAACTGCCTTCGTATCTCTTACCGTTTTCAAGGTCCCCATGCCGTTCATTCGTGTCTTGGGCACGTTGTATACTAAGTGACATAGAAAGAAGAACACCCAGTAATAATGAATATTTTCTAAAAAAATTTTGGGAATATGTTTGTTTATGTTAAGGTAAAACACGATAAATTTTTGAGCCATATTACTCTAACGGTTTTGGCGTTAACCTCTTTAAAAAACATTTATGATTACGTAGCCTTAAAACCATTTGCACCTACAGTTATCATTTAAGACGTGTAAAACACGTTACAAAAAGCTTCTTTAATTGAATCACGATGCCTCGAGTGCGCAGACGCCAAAAGTTTCGGTAGTTAAGCGACTTTGATAGGGATCGAATTGTGAGCTTACGAGAGGCTGGTTTGTCTATGGTTTGCAGAACATGGAAGGGCGATTTGGATGCGAACTGTCTATCGCCGGATAAGAACACTTGAACTCTTTTTATACCGTCCCCATTTTGTGCTACCACTGACTCCTGGGCACCGACTTGATCGTCTAGCGTGGTCTAGAGAACGGGTAAATTGTGACCAAGAGTGGAATTCAATTGTCTTCAGTGATGAGTCCAGATTTTGTTTGGCCATGCAGAACGGTCATGCAAAGGTGAGAAGATGGCGTGGTGAAAGACAAGATCCCCAATTTTCTGTGGAAAGGCATGTGCACCACACAGTTGAAGTTATAGTATGAGGAGCTATTGCTATTGGAAGTAGCATCACCGTTGATCTTCATTAGAGGTAACATTATCGCTGCGCGCTACATACAGGAGATTTTAGAATCCCGTATTGTGATTTATGTTCAGATCATCCCCAACAGCACATTCCAACAAGACAACCCACGACCTCATGTTGCTACGCATTTTTTGGCTAATTTTGAGGCCAATCAAGTTGTTTTGTTGCCTTGGCCATCGAGATCTCCCGATCTTTCACCCATCGAGCACGTCTGGGCGTGGACGGGACTGGGGAAGTCAACAGTATACTGATTATTAAAAGAACAAAAAGAGGGTGTTTTGAAAGAACCAGTTTGCTCAACAGAAAGGAAAAAACAACGTTTAAGTGAAAAAGAGAAAGTTCATATTAGAAGAAAACTCTCTACTTCAATATAGAAATTCCTACCCTCAACAAAATAGTAGCAGTTCTAAAAGAAGTCGTTGATGGGCCACAATTGTCTCGGTTTACACTATACAGGACACTGAAGGAACTTGACGTTTCGTGGGAAAATCAATGCTAATTGATAATCTCCAAATTGTTTCTTGGAGATGCAACTATCTTCGTGGAATGAAGAAGTTTCGTGCCGAACAGACGGGAAATCTTTATCTTTATGAGACTTGGTTGAACGATGGATATACTGTGAAAACAATTGGCAAGATAAAAATGTCGCAAATCGTCATCAAGTCCTCCAAGAGAATTGGTTAACTGAAATAAATCCACCATCGGGCAGAAGTCGACGAGTAATTATTACATACATAGTGCTAATAGATTCTTAAAAATTGGTTTAATTGTGTTTGAGTCCAAGCACATAGGGGATTATCACGAAACTATGAATGCTGATGTTTTTGAAGAATATTTTGAACAAATGATAGCAAACATTCCACGGGGAGCTGTAATAGTTCTGGATAATGCATGTTACCAGTCTAGGCAAGTCGAACTAACAACTGCATGGAATAATGGGGTAAGGCGTATCTGATTTGGAATACACAAATAAAAGGCAATTTAAACTATCGAAATTGACGGTAATAATGACAAATTTATTAGTTTCTTGAAGATAATAGTAGATTTTTATGTAAGACGTGTAAGTTGATCATTATTGAGTTCAAGTTTTGCAGTCGAGGCGAGAGCCAAGACTGCAAAATAGGCGAAATGTTGATCAACTTACACGTAGAACGCAATATATTATTTTATCTTCAAGAGACTAATAAGTATCCTTCGGAGTGGTGATTGGATAAACAAATTTATGACTTAAATGTTGTTCTTTACAATTTTGCTTTTGAATGTAATTGTGTTTTTATAGACGTTAACAACATACTTTATACAAGTTATTTTTCTAAACTTGGTTTACATTTAAATGTACTTGGTAAACAGAGAATCTGCGAGAATTACTGAAGTTATTAGGCAACATGTTACTAAACGGAAATATTTAAGTCGATTAAATTACTTAAACATGAATAATTTAATATCAATTACATGCAGTAATTATACTAATCTAAGTAACACTAGAAATGAAAGTGATTCAGTACAGGTAGCTAAGTAGTAATCAATTATTATGAACTGCCCCGAAAATAGATCAAATAAAAAAATGTTAAAACCATTAAGTGTGGAGAAGTGTCGAGGGATTGGAAGAGTGCGATCGTGAACCAATGTATATGGGTAAGGGGAACAACAGTGATTGCAAGAACTGCAAAGGAATAAGTTTGCTCAGCGTATCTGGTAAAGTATTTGGAAGAATACTGATCGATAGAATACGAGGAACTACTCAAACTAAGATTTGGGATGTACAGGGTGGCTTCGTGCCAGTGAGATGATGTGTAGATCAGATGGTTGCTCTCCAGCAGGTGATCAATAAGTGTCAAGTGTAAAAAGGAAGCTGTACTGTGCATTTGTAGATCTGGGGCAAGCATACGACAGAGTGAATAGGGAGAAGCTGTGGGAAATATTAAATGAACATGGCGTAAATAAAGGTCTAATAAACGGAATAAGAGCAGTATACAACGGTAGCCGGGCATGTGTTAGGGTGAGAGGAGGTGTGAGTGAATATTTTAATATTGAGCAAGGAGTGCGAAAAGGCTGTGTGATGTCACCGTGGTTGTTCAATGTATACATGGATAAATGTGTTAGAAAAGCATGTACCGATAGAAATGGTGTAATAGTTGGTGACGTAAATGTACAATTTCTGGAGTATGCAGCTGACACAGTCTTATTAAGTGACAGTGCGGATGGGCTACAAACTGCTCTGAGGAAGTTTAGTACAGTCTAAATGTCCTACATGTAAACGTGAACAAAATTAAAATTGTGGTGTTCAATCGAGAAGATGGGAAGGAGAGTAGAGTATTTACTCTGCAAAAGGAAATTGTAGAGCAAGTGGAGGAGCTGGTAGATCTGGATACAATGTTTACTACAGATGGCGAGATTGGACCAAGTGTAAATGCTGGAAGGAAAGTGAGTGGAAGTATGTGGGCGATAATGAGAAACGAAAGCATGAGCCTAGCTGTGAAACGAGCAATCTATAATGGAGTGTTTGTCCCGTCAGTACTGCATGGAAGTGAGACATAGGTATGTCAAAAGAGCACGAAAGAAAAATAAATACCGTGGGTATGAGATTTCTGAGAAGCGCATGTGGTAAAACGAGAAGGGATAAGATAAATAATGAGTGTATAATGAAGGAGTGTGGCGAGGAAAAGACGATGATGGATAGATATAAATGCAGTACATTAGGTTGGTTTGGTCACATTGAGAGAATGAACAACGCAAGATTAACGAAGCAAATACATGTGGGTGAGGTTAGAGGTAAAGCCATGCCTGGTAGGCCGCGTAAAACTAGGCTGAATGTAGTAGAATGTATGATAAAGGAAAGAAAGATAAGGAGTTTCAAAAATGAAAAGGCACGTCAGAGACAATGTATGAATCTTGCGGAAGCTAGGGACGTATGCGGAGATAGGAAAGCATGGTGAAAGATTATGGATGAAAAATAAATAAGAGGCAGGGATTGTTTTGCCTACCCCGCAAGGGAATGGCGTGAAGGTAAGTAAGTAAGTAATGAAAATGACAAAAACCTTTATTTCAATATAAAAGGTATTAAAGACAAGAAGTATTACATAGAAGTGTTTTTGGAGGAACAAAATAACATCAGCATTATTTGGCTATATATGTTCTTGAACAACTGAACTACGTCGAAATTACCGATGTCCAAAAATACTCGGTTGATATGGTAATTGCAGTATGCGCAAGTGATGTACACTTCTGTTCACGGAAACTACTTACATTTAGATTTACGTTGTGTAACCACCAAAATAGTAAAAGAATTAGGTGCTATAACCATAGTGTGTATCTATCGGAGTAATTATTCAAAAGTTATCGATAGAGAAAGTTTTTCTAAATTCCTCAAATTACTAGATTACATTAATTTGCGGTGATTTTAATGTGCGCTTTGAAAATGAACAAAATAGCTACGCAAAAGATGTGACATCATTATTTACATCATATCACTTAGTGATAATATTCCGTCGAAAGCCGTTGATTGAAGTAGATTTTTAGGTTTAACAGTAGATTATCATTCTCACATCACATCCTAAATCTTAATAGGAAACGAAGTTCTGCACGTTATTTAATTCGTTCGCTTCAGCGTATGGTCTCTCCAGAAGTATTGAAAATGGTATATTACGCAAACTTTTAATTATTACAGAGATATGCAATTCACTTTTATGGTACATCTTCCGTGCTAAAGATATATTCATTACTCAAAAGAGAGTTGTTAGAATTATGAATAATTGAAAACGCAGGGATTCTTGCCGGTTATCTTTTTGATACGCTAGAGATTTTAATATTTACTGCATTGCAAGGTTATTTTGACGCATCGTGTATGTGTAGTATTTTGATAACATATGTAACGTGTGTGGAATGTAGCTGAAGTGAGTTTGCATGAAAAGAATTTATTTTATGTATGCGTAATGTAAGTTAGTGTAATTGATACTCCACTGGAATTTAGTGAGGCACTGGTTATCGTGTGAAAGAATATTTGAATGCTGTAGAAAGATTTTCGTGTTGAAAGCGTTAAATTTGGTTGAGAAATAATGTTTTGAGTAAATTTTTATTGATACGGCACTGGTAAAACTACTGGTATTTTTGGACTAAAGAAATGGTTGTAGACGTGTGAGTGAGTGAGTTTACGATATATTGATATTTTATTTACCTGCAGTAAGGAATATGTATACATATTTTTGTTTGTAGAAATTTTGTAATATGGTGCAATAGGAAAATTTAATGTATGTTCAAGAATGAAGTTGATAGAATGTGAGGGAGTTCGTTAAATTGTGCGGAAATAGAATTCGCACACATGTGAGATTTGCATAAAAAGTTGAGGGATATTATGGTTACAGTGTGAATATAATTGCAATTGATGATTTCTTCGGAAATTTTTTAGTGAATTTGCAAAGTAATTCAAGATGTCAGTTTCAAAATTGAGGGGTTGGTTAGTTGATTAGAGGTTTTACTCTGAGTAAGGGTTGCGCGCGCTTTATGACCATTAGAATGGGAGTTTATTTGAGAAAATTATAGTTTAGCAGAGCAAGTATAGCGACTGCATTAATCCATAAGGGGATAAATCGTATAGACATTCACAAATAAATAATGTAATATATTGTGGGTTGAAGGAGAACGTTAGTGATCTTATTCAGGAAATAAAAAGTGCTTAGGCAGATTAGAAGTTAACACAGCAAATATTTTGTTATTAGTGTTCGTGGAACACGTGACCTAATATTATTATAAAGAGAACCGAAGTTAACCATTTAAGTAACTGAAAGAAACGTTTGTAAAGTTTAGTTAAGTTACTGGTGATCATCACTGACATTGAATGTGTACAATCGTTAGCAATACCGAATTGATTTTATAAAAACAAGTAAGAACTTTAATGTGTATGTGGTAGTAACCATTTTTCATTGTAGTAAACGTTTTGAAGGGCAAACATCATAATATAAGGTGATGTGATGTTAGTCTAAAGAGACGCTATACCCGGTACGTGAATGAACAAACCATAGACATTGCATTAGTGAGTACTACAGCGGAGTGCGTAGGGCGAATAACGGCTACTTCTTGTGTTTTGTGCATAGTGCATCTAAGAATTTAAAAAGGATTACGAAAGTAGATCATATGGATTACCGCCCCTAAAAAGGATTAATTATTGTAATACGTAAGAATTAGATTTAAATTTTATTGACCCAAGACAAGTACCATTATCTTTTAAGTACATTCTTTTTCTGTTATTGTTGCATTAATTACGGTTCATTCAAAGAAAAAAAAAGATAATCATGCTTTAGTTACTTTGTTGTTTTTAGGGTGTCTCGTGTAAGGTGCTATAAGTAAGATAACAAAATTTCTACTATACTGATCCTTAAACTAACGTACAGAAAATTCAACTCTTTGTTTAAACTCAACAGTTTTTATCTAAAAGAAGACGACAGTCTGACGGCTTAAATTTAAACTCACAAAAGATATACTTTATAACGTAATCATTTTATACTTAATATAATTTTATAAAACGTAATTCCCTTTCATTTACCAAAATACATCAATATTAAAAATAACGAGAACATTTATGTACACAAAAACTACTCTTCACCTAATCTAGCAAAGAGGGAATTCCACTCTCTATTGATACCAACAAATAAACCAAACTTTAATTTAACACTCCAAATTAAACTTGATAAATAAACCAAAAACTTCATTTCATTATCAAAATGGGGATTCTAAATGCGACTACTGTTCCTAAAACAATTTCATATATTCTTCAAATACGAAAAGACAAAACATGCAATTAAAAAACTTTGCCAACATTCAAGCATTATTACTTTTACCGCGCGAGTCTATACTACATTCAAGATGTTGGGTACTAACAAATAATTTGTAATTTCGAAAACTATCGGCAAATCTTTGATAACACCATGGGCACATGACACAAGTGAAATAATTAAATAAGCGTTTAAGCGAATAATTTAATAAGCTTTGTTAGAATGGTATTTTGAGTGCATTAAAGGGCATTTAACATTGATTTTTAATTTTTATTATTCGCATAGAATATTTTATTATAAGCTTAATAATAAATCATTACACCATAATAATTATTTAAAGGTAAGTTGATAACATAAAAATAACAACATAGTTTAAAAAAAGCTCTAGAAATGCAACAAAAGCCTTCCGCTTCTACAAAAACATCGAGGATATAGTATAAGCATTTTCAATCCTATTTAAATAATGTTTAAGCTTATTTGGCTTTGTATTAAGAAGCTTTACAAGAAAAATTATGTAAAATGTAACTATAATTAAAAAATATGTATACACATTTTCCTATAGATATATTCAGATATTGAAAACAATACGCCAAACACCACAATCGTACACTAGGAGCTTTTTGGCAGTTAAATTACACATCGCCTCAAAAAAATTCCATACCACATACTTAATCGTTATATTTCAGATCCATATGCTGGAATTTTTACATCCTTTAACCATGCACATGTTTCAGAAATATTTGATAACCAAAACTGCTCCAAATGACCCTCCTCCCACCGCGGCTGAGTTTCTCCCTAAACACCATCAGCTTCGGGAGACCTAAGCATGCTGAAATACAAAACACGTACGTAATGACGTTTTAGAGTTATCGTGGATACCAAGATGCATTCACCACACCAACACACACACACACGCACGCACGCACGCACTCACGCACGCACGATCGCACGCACGCACCCACGAACGCACGCACGCACGCACGCACGCACACAGACACAGACACAGACACAGACACAGACACAGACACGGACACGGACACGGACACGGACACGGACACGGACACGGACACGGACACGGACACGGACACGGACACGGACACGGACACGGACACGGACACGGACACGGACACAGACACAGACAGAGCAACAGACACAGACACAGACACAGACACAGACACAGACACAGACACAGACACAGACACAGACACAGACACAGACACAGACACAGACAGAGACACAGACACAGACACAACACAGACACAGACACAGACACAGACACAGACACAGACACAGACAGACACAAACACAGACACAGACACAGACACAGATGCGTGTGCGCGTGAGAGCATGCGCGTGCGTACCTGTTTATGAAGTGCGCGCGTGCGTGTACGTGAGTGCGCATGTGTGTGGCGCGTGTGCGTGTGAATATGAGCGTGCGTGTCTGTGTACGTGTGCGTGCACGTGTGCGCGAGTGTGCATGTGCGTGCTTGCGTGTGTACGTTGCTGTGTGAGGCTGTAGCGCGCTCGCGAGCGTGTGCATGTGTGTGCTAATGAGCATGTGCGTGCATGCGTGTGTGTGGTGCACGCGCGCGCTTGAGCGTACAAGTGTGCGCGCGTGTGTGTATGTGTTTGGCGCTGTCTGTGGCGCGCATGTGGGTGTGCGTGGGTGTATGAGTGTGTGTGTGCGTGGGCATGTGCGTGTGCGTGTGCGTATGCATGTGCGTGTGGGTGTATGTGTGTGTGCGAGTCCGTGTGCGCGTACGTGTGCGTGTGCGTTTGCGTGTGCGTGTGCGTGTGCGTGTGCGTGTGCGTGTGCGTGTGCGTGTGCTTGTGCGTGTGCGTGTGCGTGTGCGTGTGCGTGTACGTGTGCGTTTGCTTGTGCGTGTGCATGTGTGTGTTTACGTCTGTGTGCGTGTCCGTGTGCGCGTACTAGTGCGTGTACGTGTGCGTGTGCGTGTGCCTGTGCGTGTGCGTGTGCGTGTACGTATTCGTCTGCGTGTGCGTGTATGTACATGTGCGTGCGTGCCTGTGTGCGATGTGTGCGTGCGCCTGTGACTATGTGTGTGTGCGCCTGTGACTGTGTGTGTGCGTATGCGTGTGCATGGTAGTGTACGCGTCCGTGTGTATTTCCGTACGTGTACGTGTACTTGAGCGTGTGCGTGTGTGTGCGCGTATGCGTGTGCATGTGCGTATGCCTGTGCTTGTGCGTATGCGTGACTGTGTGTAATGTGGGCGCGTGCGTGTGCGTGTGTGCGTGCACATTTGCGCGTGTGTGCATGTACGTGCTTGCGTATGTGGCGTACGGCGCTCGCGTGGGTGTGTGTATGAGCCTGTGTGGTGCGTGTGAATGTGTATCTGTGTATCTGTGTATCTGGGTATTTGTGTATCTTTGTATCTGTGTACTTCGGTATTTGTGTATCTCTGCACCTGGGTCTTTGTGTATCTGGGTATCTGTGTATCTGTGAATCTGTGTATCTGTGTATCTGTGTATCTGTGTATCTGTGTATCTGTGTATCTGTGTATCTGTGTATCTGTGTATCTGTGTATCTGTGTATCTGTGTATCGGTGTATCTGTGTATCTGTGTATCTGTGTATCTGTGTATCTGTGTATCTGTGTATCTGTGTATCTGTGTATCTGTGTATCTGTGTATCTGTGTATCTGTGTATCTGTGTATCTGTGTATCTGTGTACCTGTGTATCTGTGTATCTGTGTATCTGTGTATCTGTGTATCTGTGTATCTGTGTATCTGTGTATCTGTGTATCTGTGTATCTGTGTATCTGTGTATCTGTGTGTCTGTGTATCTGTGTATCTGTGTAATTGCGTAGGCATGTATGTGCGTGTGCGTGCGCGCGTTCGTGTATGTGCGTGTGTGTGAGTGGGTGTATGCGGAGTATGTGCCTGTATGAGTGGACAAATGTGTGTGTGTGTGTGTGTGTTGTGCGTGGGAGTACATATGTCGCTGTGTGTGGTGGTAGCGCGCACGCGTGTGCATGTGGGTGAGCGTGTGTGTCCAAGTGCGTGTGCGTGTGTGTCGTGTGTGAGTGTGAGTGACAGAGTGCTTGCGAGTGTGGTGAATGGCGAGCGCGAGTGTGTGTATGCGTGGGTGGCGCGTGTGCGTGTGTATGTAGCGGTGTGTGATGGTAGCACACACGTGCGTATGTATGTACGTGCGCGCGTGGGCATGTGCGTGTGTGCGAGGGCGTATGTGGAGAATGTGCGTGTATGATTGGCCAAATGTAAGTGTATGTGTTGTGCGTGTGAGTACATACGTCGCTGTCTATGGTGGTATCGCGCACGCCTGTGAATGTGAGTGCTTGTGTGTGCATGTGCGTGTGTGTGGTGCGTGTGAGTATGCGAGCTTGCGTCTGTGGTGAACGGCGCGCGTGTGCCTGGGTGGTGCCTGTGCGTGCGTATGTTGCTGTGTGTGGCAGTAGCGCACGCGTGCGTATGTACATACGTGTGTGTGTGTGTATGTTTGGGTGTGTGCATGTGCGTGGTTGCGTGTGAATGGGATTGTCGCTGAGTGTGGTGGTATCGCGCACGCTTGTGCATCTGCGTCTGCGTGTGTGTGCGTGTGCATCTGTGTGTGCGTGTGTGAGCATGTGCGCGCGCGTGTGTGTACGTGTGCGTGCACGTGTGCGCGTGTGTGCATGTGCGTGCTTGCGTGTGTGGTGTACGGCGCGCGAGTTTGCCTGTGTGCGTTTGCGTGTGTACGTGGCTGTGTGAGGCCGTAACGCGCTCGTGTGCGTCTGCATGTGTGTGCGGATGCGCTTGTGTGTCCTCGTGTGAGTATGTGCGTGTTTGCGTGTGTGGTGTATGCGCGCGTGAGTGTGCGAGTGTGCGCGTGTGTGTGTTTGTCGCTGTGTGTGGTGCGCGTGTGCGTGTGCGTGGGCGTATGAGTGTGTGTGTGCGTGGGAATGTGCGTGTGCGTGTGCGTGTGCGTGTGCGTGTGCGTGTTCGTGTGCGTGTGAATGTGCGTGTGGGTGTGCGTGTGCGTGAGCGCAAGCGCGTGTGTGCGTGTGCGAGTGCGTGTGCGTGTGTGTACGTGTGTGTGCCAGTCCGTGTGCGTGTGCGTGTGCGTGTGCGTGTGCATGTGCGTGTGCGTGTGCGATTGCGTGGGCCAGTGAGTGTGCGTGTGCGTGTACGTATGCGTGTGCGTGTGCGCCCGCGCGTGCGTGTGCGCGTATGTGCTTGTGCGTGCGTGCCTGTGCGCGATTTGTGCGTTTGCGTGTGATTGTGTGTGTGCTTGTGGGTGTGCATGTGCGTGTGAGTGTATGCGTCCGTGTGTGTACGTGTACGTACACATTTGCGCGAGTCTGAGCATGTGCGTGCTTACGTGTGAGATGTATGGCGCTCGCGTTGGTGTGTGTATGAGCCTGTATGGTGCGTGTGAGTGTGTATGTTGCTGTGTGATGCTGTAGCACGTACGCGTGCGGGTGCATGTGCTAGTACGCTTGTGTGCGAGTATGCATGTGCGTGCTTGCGTGTGTGTGGTGTATGTGCGTGCATGCGCGTGAATGTGCAGGTGCGCGCGTGTTTGTGGTACGTGTGCATAGGTCTGTCGCTGTATGAGGTGGAACCGCGCACCCTTGTGCATATACGCGTGCGTGAGCGTGTGCGTGTGCGTAGGCGCGTGCGTCTTCGTGTGTGTGTGTGTGCGTGTACGTATGCGTTATTGTGTGCGTGTGCGTATGCGTGTGCGTATGGGTGTACGGTTGTGTGCGCTTGTACGCGTACGCGTACGTGAGCGCGTGCGAGTGCGTGTCCGTGAGAGTGTGTGTAGTGTGTACAGGTATGCGTGGTTGTGCGTGTGTGTGCGTGTGTGTCCATGTGCGTATACGTGTGTGTACGTGCATGTGATTCTCTGCGTATGTGGCGTATGCGGGTGCGCGTGCGTGTTAGAGTATGTGTGCAAGTGTGAGAGTGTGCAAACTGAGTGTGAGAGTGAAATGGCGGGTGTGCGATTGTGCCAGTGTGCCAGTTTGAGAGCGTGTTGGTGTGAGTGTGGGAGGTTGTGAGATTGTGAGTGTGATAGCGTCAGTATGTGAGAGTGTGAGATTGTGAGAGTGTAAGAGTGTGAGAGTGTGACAGTGAGAGGTTGTGAGGGTGTGGAGTGTGAGTGAGAGAGTGTGAGTGTGAGTGTGAGAGTGTGAGAGTGTGAGAGTGTGAGAGTGTGAGAGTGAGAGTGTGAGGGTGTGAGTGTGAGAGTGTGAGAGTGTGAGAGTGTGAGAGTGAGAGAGTGTGAGAGTGTGAGAGTGAGAGAGTGTGAGGGTGTGAGAGTGTAAGAGTGTGAGAGTGTGAGATTGTGAGTGTGACAGTGTAAGTGTGTGAGAGTGTGAGAGTGTGAAAGTGTGAGTGGGTGAGAGTGTCCGAGTGTTGGAGTGTGAGAGTGTGACAATGTGAGAGTGTGAGTGTGAGAGTGTGAGAGTGTGAGAGTGTGAGTGTGAGAGTGTGAGGGTGTGAGAGTGTGAGGGTGTGAGAGTGTGAGAGTGTGGGAGTGTGAGAATGTGAGTGTGTGAGAGAGAGAGTGAGAGAGTGAGGAGGTGAGTGAGTGGTGAGTGAGGAGTGAGAGAGTGAGGAGGTGAGAGGTGAGAGAGTGAGAGGTGGAGAGAGTGAGAGGTGAGAGGTGAGAGGTGAGAGGTGAGAGGTGAGAGAGTGAGAGGTGAGAGGTGAGAGGTGAGAGGTGGAGGAGAGTGAGAGGTGAGAGGTGAGAGGTGAGAGGTGAGAGGTGAGAGGGTGAGAGGTGAGAGGTGAGAGGTGAGGAGGTGAGAGGGTGAGAGGTGAGGTGTGAGAGGTGAGAGGTGAGGTGAGAGGTGAGAGAGTCAGATGGTGAGGTGAGAGTGTGAGAGGTGAGGAGGTGAGAGGTGAGAGGTGAGAGGTGAGAGGGAGAGTGAGGTGAGAGAGTGAGAGGGAGTGAGAGGTGAGTGAGGTGAGAGAATGAGAGGTGAGGGGTGAGAGGTGAGAGGTGAGGAGTGAGAGGTGAGGTGATAGAGTGAGACAGTATGAGGTGTGAGTGTGGGATAGTGAGAGTGTGTGGGTAAGAGTGTGAGGGTGTGAGTAGTGAGAGTGTGAGGGTGTGAGTGTTAGGGTGTGAGAGTGTGAGTGTGTGAGAGTGTGAGTGTGTGAGGTGTGAGGTGTGGGAGTGTGAGAGGTGAGGGTGTGAGTGAGTGAGGTGTGAGGTGTGAGTGTGGAGTGTGTGAGGTGTGAGAGTGGAGTTCGTGAGTGCAGTGTGAGTGTGAGAGTGTGAGAGTGTGAGGTGTGAGAGTGTGAGAGTGTGAGGTGTGAGAGTGTGAGAGTGTGAGAGTGTGAGGTGTGAGTGAGAGTGTGAAAGTGTGAGAGTGTGAGGTGTGAGTGTGCGAGTGTGAGAGTGTGGGAGTGTGAGTGTGAGAGTGTGAGAATGTGAGAGTGTGAGAGTGTGAGAGTGTAAGAGTGTGAGAGTGTGAGAGTGTGAGAGTGTGGAAGTGTGAGAGTGTGAGAGGGTGGGAGTGAGTGTGTGTGCGTGCGCGTGGGTGCGTGCGTGCGTGCGTGCTTGCGAGCGTGCGTGCGTGCGTGCGTGTGTGTGTGAGCGAGGCTGTGTGTGCGTGTCTGCATCCGTCCGTGTGTCAAAAAGGGTACTTAATGGGAGCGCTGCGAATATGTCGAAATGCATTAACGTTATTAAAAAATCGAAAACTGCTTCATTAAATACAATTAAATATTAGCTAATTTTACTTAAGGTAAGTTTTATGGAGGGTAGTAAATATATAATCGCTAAAGTATCAGTGGCTCACCTGAACCACTTTTTATCAGTATTTCTAACACCAGCACCTTTAAGCCAAAACGTTTACACAATTTTTTTTAATGTAATTCAATTAGAAGTATGTTATTCTTATAAATAAGTGTGTCTTAACAATTAATTGAATTATTGAGTTTTATGTGTGTATGTAAAACGTTGATTAATATAGCCATGTTCTTCATATTTTACAAATGATAAAGAATCATTTGCATTAATGTGTTTAATTTAAACGTCACTTTGATTAACAGTTCAAATGAGCTTTTATTTAACAATTACTAACTGATATATTATAAAAAGAGAAAACAACTTTTCTAGTAGGTATATATAATATTTATTCCCTTTTTTATTATTTATTTTAATTATTTTATTTATTTATTAAATTATTATGCATATATTTTGATAATTTTTTAATTATATATGTAAGATACAAGATATCACTTTTGGTAAATTTAATATAAGAGGAAATATGAATAATGGCGTACCACAAGGCTTAATATTGGGAACTATATTATTCCTCTACGGGTTTTTACAATGAGCGTAAGAACTAGAAAGGAGATACATACCTATATTTTCTTTGAGATATTGTATATGCGCCGCGTTGTAAATTTAAAATTATTTTGTAGTATCCTAATGATCAACAGACCAAGATATGAAAAATATGCGAATTAAGTTTAAAAATGTGTGACACTGTAAAATATCAACAATTAACTAGCTTCATGGCAATTTTGAATTTAATATAGGGGGAGTCAATTGATATTCATTAGATAAGAAATAGCACATTCATTTCAATTGTTCTTGTTAAGCTTTTTTACGTGCTCTGTTTATTTAAATAACAGTTCTGTCGATAAGATTTAGTGCAACCTAGCTGATTAAAAATTTACCGGCGAGATTGTATACGAGGGTCTCATTAAATTCATTCTATATTACTTTTTTATATTCATAAGCAGAATTTACAAAATTGAAATGCTGTCATTATGTACACTGTACAGTGTACTATTTTTTTTACCTTCAAGTAGGTACTGGGTATAATACGCATTTTAAGTCATAAAACATTTTTTTACTTTGATAATGCTTTCTTATTCATTTTGTTTGTATGACATGCCTGCCTAATTTATATAAATTTCCTGTATCTTTTATTAACGCCCGTAACTGTTATATTTTGTGCAACACTAACTTTTATTTGGTATTAAGTTGTGTAAAGGGCAAATGGCATTAGCTAATTATATACGAGGGTTGCCCAATAAATAATGCCCCACAAGTTATTTTGCAGTGAAGAACATTTCTGTGTGTGTATGCAAAGTTTCATTTTCTTCCGAGAGCTAGCGTAAGTGTAGGAATGTTTTAAAATGGTGTCTGTAAGTGACATCCGTCATAAACAACGTGTTTTGATTGAATTTCTCGTGTCAGAGAACGAAACGGTATGGAATATTCATAAATGTTTGTGCAAAGTCTACGGCACATCTGCAGGCGATAGGAATACCGTGGGTCGCTGGGCACAGAGTGTAAAAGCATTAGAGGACGGTGCTACAGAGCACCAAGATTTGCCGCGGGCGGGAAGTCCTCCCACGGCTGTCACGCCTGACAAAGTTGCAGTGGGCCGATGCTGTCAGACGCATTACGACTCGGCAATTGGTACTGAAGCTGTCGGTAAGCAAAGGAAGTGTGGATGCGATTATCAATGAGCTCGTATACAGAAAAATGTGTGCAAGATGGGTTCCTCGGTATCTTACTGTCGATAACAAATCCCAAAGAAATGACATAGTTTCCGATTTGTCGCAATGTTTTGAAGCTGATAGGGAGCCCACAGAAGAAAAATTCAAAACATATTCTTCAGCCGGAAAAGTCACGATCAAGGTGTTTTTGGGATTGTGAGGGCCTAATTCTCGTTGATGTGATACCAAAAGGCGGTAATATTAATTTAGAAAGTTACGTCAAAACATTAGACAAACTTAAGCAGCGCTTCCGGCGACTGGCGCGCCATGTCAACCCAGGGGAGGTTTTCATTCAGCGCGATAACGTTAGTCCCCACACAAGTTTGAGGACGTCTGCCCACATCGCCAAACAGGGTTGGGCAGTGTTACCCTATCCACCCTATAGTCCCGATTAGGCTTCCTCAGATTTCCACTTGTTTGGGCCACTGAAGAATGCCATTCGTGGAAGACATTTCGAAGACGGCGAAGAGGTGATTCACGCAGTGAAAACCTGGCTCCGTAGACAGAGTAAAGATTTTTACCACGGAATACATGCCCTCGTGTCTCGCTAGAGAAGGGTCGTAGAATTTGAAAGCAATTATGTAGAAAAATAGAATGACCAGGCAAAACATTATATTTTCATATATGTAAATTTCAATTTTGTTAGATAAATACTATTAGACAGAAAAAATATGGGGCATCATTTATTGGGCTTCATTTATTGGGCAATCCTCGAAATGTAGTTACTTTCATTTATATAAATGACGAATAACGCAAAATATTATTTTTGTTTCCTTTACTACGTTACATTTCCCATTTACTCTCACAAAATTGTCTATTACACTTTAGTTCTACAATTTTTACAATCTTCATAGTAATCCTTCGATTATGTATTCTACCTTGCTATCCAGTGTTCCTCACGGTTAGCACTACACTAATATAGTTCAATTAATAGTTAAAAACCTGGTACACGGAAAGCAGTGGCCAGAAATCTACAATAAACAACGTAAATTCAAGAATCATAGAAAAGTAGGCGAACACTAACCATATTGCAATGATGGAATAACGTCCAATTTTGGCTGGAAAGTACGGAGTAGATCACAATTATGTACTACAGTATATAATGTGTTTTTTCACTATCAATCAAGTAAGTAGCACTTACAATACGTCGTTCTAGGGAAGTAGCTTAAATTTACACAATCTTTACAAGTTGGCACAGGGATATAATATGGTTTCCCTAGGGAAGTAGATGTTGATATTGTTAAAAAGTGGCTATCACCATAAGATTAACTTAACTATTTATTAATATTAAATGTAAACGTACAATCTATACTATTGTTTACCCTTCAAAATCTACTAACAGCCACATTTTCAGAGATTTGCGCATTATTGGACATTTTATTTAAGTCAAAAATGGTTTTCATCAAATGATAAACAGTTACTACAGTGCCAATGAAAAGACCACTACTTAATTTTGCTACGACATGAGAGTCTCCTAATGAATTTTTGTAATAAAATCATAAAATAATTGTTAATAGACAATATAACGTGTTGATAGTGAAAATAATAATGTACGTTACACAGAAAGTAAGGATTTACTGTACCTCGCCTTGTTAATAATGCTTGGTAGAGTAAATCCTACTTACTTCCCTTGTAAAATAATATACTATTTTTAAACATCTTTATCTATATTTGGTAAGATAATTCATTTTATTTTATTACACAACCATTGATAAGCTTTTTAGGTTATTTAGTAGCACATTCTTGGTGAATTGAAGTATATTTAAATATGTTCATATCTTCTGAATTCCATCCCACGTTTTGTGGTCCATTGAGTCCAAAAGAAAAATGGCTTCGAATGTGTATGTGCGAATCATCATTTATTACTCAACATATTTTCATCCAATTACAGAGTAATGAAAAAGTCAAAAACAATTTGTTTATATATAAAAAACGCACAAGTTAATAATGTATATAACAAACCTTAAAGCTGTTTCACAAGAAGATAATATGATCGCTAAAGGTTAATAAGATATATATATATATATATATATATATATATATATATATATATATATATATATATGGTATTTCAAATTATGGTGCCAAATTGATATGAGAGGTAGATTAATTCATTTTAGGCCGGAAATTCTATATAAGTGTCTAAAAATGCTTAATTAAAAAGATACGGGGTGTTTTATGATAGTTTGGAAAAACATAATTCTATTATTTTCTTCCAAAGGGCTTTTGCGATTTTATTGAAAGTTGGTACGCAAGGTATGTCCGTCAGGTGTAACAACAATTGATGAGTACATTATTTTTAGTTGCTATGGTAACCAAATAACACGGGTGGCCTAGAGATTTTTTTAGTAGGTTTTTTTGTGTGGACAAAATGCATATTTTGTTATTTTTTCTTAAAGTTTGTTTAATAATACATAAAAAAGGGACTCTAGTTTAAAGTCGATAATATGCACCGTTCTCGAGAACAATGATTCAGTATAAGATATTACCACTGCACATCTACCATTTCGGATATCAACCTTTGGAAGAAAATAATAGAAGTATGTTTTTCCAAACTATTATAAAACACACCTCGTATCTTTTAATTAAGCATTTTTAGATACATATTCATATAGAATTTTTGGCCTAAAATGAAGTAATATAGCTCCCATACTCCATTTTGATAAATCGAAGACGTTTCGGTAGAATCGCATCTACCATGTTCAATTCGGATCACAAGAAGCATAAGTAAAGTGACTTGAAAATGGTAGATCCGATTCTACCGAAACGTTTGTAATTTATCAAAATGGAGGAGAAAGAACACACGGTACGAGTTTATGGACACACACACGCGCGCGTGCACGCGCTGCCTCAAATTATTTATGTTAGGCACGTTCAGGCAAAAAACAACGAGACACGTCAAATTTTAAATACAGTTCTGCTTTTATTTTGGATAACCATCTCTATGATGACATCATCCAATTTTTTCTAAATAGAAACCTGTATTTTTTCTATCATATTTAAATACACAGTTGAATTCTAAAAACGGAAGTATGCATCACTATTACCCTAAAGCTGATAATTTTTGAGATACAGGTTCTTAAAGTTTCAAAAATAAGTGAAGACAGTTACAGGAAAGGACGTTTAATTTGAAATAACAGAAACAAAAGTATTAGTTATTTGAGCGAAAAACAGTTTAAATGAGGTGCTCAAGTTGACAGTAAGCCAACATCTGCATGTATTCTCGCAACACCTCTTCAAGGGTATCAATTCGAATAGCACTAATTTCATCACGAGCTCTATCTTGCAATTCTTCAATATTATTGGGTTCATTGACGTATATTTTCGACTTTAAATAACCCCACAAAAAGAAATCCAGTGAAGTAAGGTCTGGTGACCTAGCTGCCCATTCGATAAACCCCCTTCTCCCAATCCATTGATTTGGAATTATTTCGTTTAAATAATGACGCATGTTCCCATCATAATGGGGGAGGGGGTAGCTCCGTCTTGCTGGTACCATAAAGCTTCATTAGGTACGTTGGGATTATTACCATTTGGGACAGCGCGATTAATTCTGGTACTATTTGCTACCTTAACATGTCTAAATATTTTGAGCTAGTAAGATTCCGTGTATGAAAAACGGGCCGATGATTCTTTTGCCAATATTTTCCGCCCATACTTTAACTTTTTGAGGGAATTGAGTATGGGCTTCCATCATCTAGTGATTTTTAGGTGCCCAGCATCGACAATTTTGTCTATTAACGGTGCCGTTCGCACAAACAGTCGTTTCACCTGAAAAAACGATATTCTTACAAAAATCGGATGTTGGTTACAACGGCCCATAATGTGTTCGCAAACTTCTAATCTACGGTCAGGGTAATCCTCGTTTAAGTTCTGAACTAAATTGAACAATATCTTGGAAATGCCTCGTTTCATAACTGGCTCTGTATGTGGATATTTATTATTGAACATATTGGATACTTCGGAAAATGTTCAAATCATGCCATCACATCCTCTTAAAATTGTAACGATCCTGAAAATCCTTACAATAACCTTTCCTATCCTAGAAAAATTCCTATCAAAACTTATTTCCTATTTCCTTCCGCAACTATAATATCATTGTCAATAAATCAGTTCCACACTCCTTCCCACTCCACTTCATACTTACTTACTATTATTCTTGTCCGCAGTTCTGCTATAATCTTACTATCCTGAGTTACCTGAATTAAAAATTATTATTAATTCCTGTGTTACGCTACCCAGTTCAGAACCTTATCCCATCCACCCAAATTGCGATCAGAAGTGATCTTTCGTACGGTCTTCTTGGCGCGTACCTCTTGCATAAATGCATAAATATCATTATTACTGACGGTGGTTTATGCCCCGGGTAAATAACAACGTCCAGATCCAACCCTAAATCTCATTCGTATATCCTAGAACGACAAATCGTCAGAAGTGATAATTTGCGCGGTCGTCTTGGCGCTTACCACCCCGAGGAGAGTGCATAAAGATCACCGAGAGACATTATTACTGACGATGGTGCAAGCCCGATTTCTAAAATTCTTTTTGCATAGTCTGCCTGACAAATTTTTATGAGCCGTCATCAAATTGTTTAATTTCCAAGTCTAAGAAATACGAAGCTGGTTGCACTGCAATATTGAATTCTGCATGTAATTGTTTCACAAAATTTTCAGCATCTTTTTGACAGAATGGCATGACTAATCCGTCATCCACGTACCAAGCAACTACTAATAATTTGTTGTTGTTACGTTTAATATGTAAGCATTGAAAGAAAATCTCTAACACGTTTAGACCAACACCTTGGACCCTGTTTTAAGCCATAGATGCTGTGTTTTACTCTTACTTTATTTGTATTACAACTGAAACCTTCCGGTTGTTTCATGAATAATGTTTCTTCCAGATGACCATATAAGAAGACTGTTGATACGCCGAATTGCATCAGATGCATTTTCTCTCTGCAATGCTCAGCATTGACCTTATTGTTGTTATTTTCGCAACTGGACTGAATGTTTGTGTATAGTCATTATCTGGTCTCTGACTAAACCCTTTTACTATCACCTGGCCTTGTACTTTTGTATGGGTCATCAGGTTTGGTTTTTTTACTTTATAGACCCATTTACATAGAATTGCCCTTGCCCCCGCAGGCAAGGTCGCTAGCTTCCAAGTATTATTATCACGTAGTGACTACATTTCCTGTTTCAACTGCCAGTGGTGTCTGTCCTCTCCTTGAAGAGCCTCTTGGCATGTCTCAGGGGTTTCTCTGCCCGACATAAATCCTTCACTGAGCATTACGTAGTCACCATAGATTGACGGCTTCCTAAGTGATGCGCGGTCTCTTGAATCCATAGAGAGTGATGGAGCTACATCAAATTCTTCTTCATCTGAGTCTTTTTTGTCTTGCCCTTATGTTCTTCCGTCTCTTGTACATCATCTTCATCAGAACTACTGTTTTCATCTATTGACGCTTTCGCTGATTGTTTGGTTATATATCTTTCATAGGATTCTCGTCTTTTTCTTCACACTTGGTTACCTTCTCATGAAACACAACATCTCTTGAACCCAACTGTATATCTTTCACCTCCATCGTAGCCAACTAGATATCCTTTAACAAATAGCCTTTTTCTCCATCTTACGTCGTCTTTGTACAGGGATGTGAACAAAGCATGTTTAACCGATTATTCGTAGGTGTTTGATCCTTAGCTTCTTTTCTAGCCGTAACTGATAAGGATTTTTACCTTCGACT
This sequence comes from Vesta saturnalis, assembly GCA_036346205.1. NCBI lineage: Eukaryota > Metazoa > Arthropoda > Insecta > Coleoptera > Lampyridae > Vesta > Vesta saturnalis. The sequence goes on from JARFJB010002121.1 coordinate 5,131,422, forward strand.
GTGGATTTTCCGGTCCTACTCAATATGTAAGTGGACGCACCTACTAGTTCTGCCCACAATGAATCAAGAAATTTAATCCTTTCGTTTGAGTGCATCAAAGTCCTAGCCATTTCTACAATGGTTCGGAATTCCCGTTCACTTCTTCCATTCTGCTCTGGTGTGTATGGAGCTGTAAGCCTCTCAGTGATTCCTTCTGACTGCAGTACACTTCTTACTCCCTTATTGTCCATCTCTCCACCATTGTCACTCAAACATTCTTTAACGGCGTGTCCTGAAACTTTGACAAACTTAAGGCAATCTCGCAAAGTGTTTATCACCTCCGACTTTTCCTTTAAAAAATAGCATTTCCTAAACTTTGTAAATGCATCCTTGTAAACTACCATACACTTGAATTTTGAGGATCCACAGAAAGGTCCACAGACGTCTCCTGATACCAATTCTCCTGATGTTTTACATTTTTCTCTTACACTCTAAGGTAACCTATGAGCTTTACCATAAGTGCATGGTTCACAAATACCTTCTTCAATAGGCACTTTTAGATACTAAAGGAACAGAGCCCAAAAAAGCTTTACTATGGTTACTTTAAAAGAAAAGGAACACACTGCTCCTTGGTTATTAATCACCTTAATTAGGAACTTACTTCTGCAATAAACAAATTTGGGGTTAATCAACATATGCATAATGTTATCTAATTACAGTACACGACACTGGCCCAGGAGACGGAGCTCTCACACTATAAAGCCCATGGTACTCCTACCATAGGCGTAGACCAAGTATTTGGAAGTCGCCCCCAGGAATAAAATGTTTATTTTTTAATTAATTAACCAGAAAACTTGTTTCAGTTTATTTATTATCTTATCCAGAAGTGTTTTGTTTTATGTTTATATTTGTTACAATAAATTGTGAAAGTTACGTAATTTTCAATGTATAAGATAGGCCACACACCGTACACCCAAGTAGCACAGATTGTGACCCCCGAGAGTCAAAAACAATTGAAATACAAATTTGTAGAGCTAAAACAGCTTACAAAATTAATATTTCAATTTCTTTCGCTTAATTATCGCACCATATTGTATACTTTACGTTGGTTTAAAAAACTCTAAATTAAACTAAGATTGAAACCTGTGTCAAACAGTAAGTAAAACTAATAAAGTGTTACCTTTGCAATACTATCTAGATTATAATCTGAAAATAAGTTAAGTTGTGTAAATGTTAATTCTTTCAGATTATAATCAATACACACAAGCCAAGTTGATAGTTCATTACTCTTTACTTATTGCTGGATATGCAATTTAATAATAATTATTGTAAATCTGATTTAATTTAAATATTATATTGAAAAAGTGTTGTGGACTTCTAGCAAAGGTTGGATTACTGTCAAGAAGTGGAAGGATCTGAATTTGCGCAACTGATTTAAACTGTTTTTGGTTCAAATAACTAATATTATTGTGTCTGTTATTTCAAATTAAACGTCCTTTCCTGAAACTGTCTAACTTATTTTTGAAACTTTAACGTCCTGTATCTCAAAAATTATCTGCTTTAGGGTAACAGTGATACACACTGCAGTTTTTGGAATTCAACTGTGTATTTAAATATGATAGAAAAAATACAGGCATCTATTTAGAAAAAAACCGGATCATCACGACGTCATCATAACAATGGCTATCCAAAATAAAAGCAGAACTGAATTTAAAATTTGACGTATCTCGGCGTTTTTTGCCTAAACGTTGCCTAACGTAGATAATTTCAGGTTTCCAACCCAAATATCCACAATATATATATATATATATATATATATATATATATATATATATATATATTTCTATTTAGATTTCCACAAGTATTCATGTTTAAATAAGACAATTTTTCTTTAAAACTTGTGTAAATAAACGTATAAATTAATTCAACGTTTCGGGAACGTCCTTTGTTCCCTTTGTCAAGAATTTATTTGACAATTACAGAAATTGAAATAAGGTAACTATTTTTAACAAGTACAAAATATGAAACAAGGTAACTAATTTAATTTTAATCTGGACGAGTGTGTTTGACTTCGGGTAGTTGGCCTAGTATGTGATGTAGAAGGTGCAGAAGTGGGGACGCCTGGAATAGTTGTAGCATAAGTGTTTGAAATTGCTGGAAGATTTGGAGTTGGTTGAAATGTAGAATCAACTTGTTTAATGATATTCTTCCAAATTTGTGGCATTCTAGAAGTGTCATCTCGTTTATTGAGGGCGTTTGGTCTTCTTTCAATTTCAACTGCTTCTCTAATAATTCTTGCTTGTAAGGTATATAAAGGTGCAATTAAACGGATATTGTTGGTATTAATTTGGTGTCCTGTATCTAAATGATGTGTAGCTAAAGACGATGAAGGATTGTGCTGTTTAATTGCTAGTTGGTGTTCATCGGCTCTCGCATACAATATTCTGTTAGTTTGTCCTATATAAGTTCTTCGACAGTTGTTGCACGGTATCTCATACACTCCTTGGCTTTCATTAGGAACTTTGTCTTTGGGGTTTCTTAAAAGTTGGGACAAAGTTGAATGTGGTTTGAATACCGGTCTGAAGTCGTTTTGGGAAATTTCTTTGCTATTCTGTCTGTAATTCCCTTTATATAAGGTAGAATAACAGGAATCTTTCGTTCATTGTTTGACAAGCTATTATTTCTTGGTCTTCTTATTTCGTTGGTAATTTTCAATATTTCTTGATCTTTGTATCCATTTTGAACTAGTATTTTATTAATAGTCTTCATCTCTTCCGTTCTAGAATTTTGGTCAGATAAGTGGTAAGAGCGGTATATCAAGGATTTCATAACGCTGCGTAATTGACCAGGATGGTGATGCGAGAGAGTTCAAGTATCTATTCGTATGTGTTGGTTTTCGATAAACTTTGTGTGTAAAGTTACCATTAGGAAGTCTTGTTATTAGGGTGTCCAAAAAAGGGAGTGAATTATTTTCTTCAACTTCCATAGTAAATTTAATGTTGTCGTGAATGTTGTTAATATGTCCTAGAAAATGGTTCAAGTTTCCTTTTCCATGGGGCCAAACTACAAATGTGTCGTCAACATAACGAAACCAACATTTAGGTTTTAAATCTGCAGAATTTAAAGCAATGGTTTCAAAATGTTCCATATATACATTCGCAAAAGCTGGAGAGAGTGGCGAGCCTATAGGTGTTCCTTGAATTTGCTTGTAGAATTGTCCTTTGTATGTAAAATAGGTTGAGTGCATGCAGTGGTTTATCAATTTGAGTATGTCTTGGTTTATTGAGTGTTTTTCTTCTAGAATGTTCATCGTGTCTTCAATAGGTATTTTGGTGAAAAGTGACGTTATGTCGAAGCTAACTAAAATGTCATTTGGAGCCAAGGGTACAATTTTGAGTTTGTGTAGAAAATCATAAGAGTTTTTGATGTAAGATACAGCATTTTCACAAATCGGTTGAATAACTTTGGCTAGATAACGAGCAAGGTCATGAGTCGGAGAATTGAATGCACTGACGATAGGGCGTAATGGCCAGTTTTCCTTATGTATTTTTGGGAGTCCGTATATTTTGGGGATTCTTGAACTCTTCTCTCTTGGAATTAGTTTCTGTTTTGTTTCTTTGTCTAATATATATACATATATATATATATATATATATATATATATATATATATATATATATATATATATATATATATATATATATATATCATATTGAGATGATTAGATAAGAGTAAAACAGGGATTGGAGAGTTTAAACTAGTAATTTCTTTAAAAAAAGGTAGAAATCAAGCATGATATGTTTACGAAGCAGTTAGTTGATGTAATTTGGTTTACTATGGCAAGAAAGTGGATTTGTTTTGGTTAAAACAGTCTTAATAAAATTTATACATTTTGGTTTAATCATAAAAAGTATTGTACTGCCTAAAAGAATGTCAGGAATGTTAAATAAAGTTATTTCTGTAAGTTCGATTCAGTACTTAGTTTTGTCTCATTAAATTTCAGTTCTTTAAAAGTATTTTGGCATTTGGATGTTTTACAGGTGTTTAACACATACTGTAGAGTTAGGTTTATATTAGGGACATGTTTATAAGTAAGTTAAATGCAGGAAATATGGTAAAATTCAAGAAAGGGTTACTATACGAACATAATTTGATCATTACTCACATTATATATGGAAGCGGATGTGTGATAAACTAAGTGGTGCATAATAAACATGAAGAACAGGGTATAGAACAATTCTACAGAAAGATATTTACATGCAAATACATTTTTATGTTAGAATTTTGAAAAAGTGTGTTAAACAATATGATTTCTTAAAGTGACTTAAATTTAGACAATACAAGCAAGATGAACTATGAATATAATAAAGACAGTTTTTACAAGTTGTATGGATAACATTTTGGTGAATATGAACGTTTTAAAACGCAAATTATTTGTATATTTAGAAAAAAGTTAGGTTATGTGATAAATTTAATATTTTTTACAAATTTATAGTTTTAGAGATTAAGTTAGGGTTAAAATGTGTTGTTAATGTGATTAATAGGAGGTTTTCCTCATTTTCACACAGAAATTTAACTTGTACAAGGCATTTGAACGCAAATTTTGTGAAATGGGGTGAGAATACAGATTTACTTTGGTAAATATAATTTCCCTTTAAATTTAAGATTTTGAACATTTAATGAATGTTTTCCAATACAAATTTTCATCAGGATTACATATACATATGTAGTTAATTTAAGTGTAGGTTGTAAGATTATTTAGATATAAGCAATTTTAAGTTAGAATAAGTCATTTCGTAGAATATTTAAGAGAACTATATCAAGTTGGATATCGATTTATGCAGATTTTAACACAGATTTCATATCTGTTATCAAAATTTAAATCCATAGCTTTATAAGAAAGTTATCGCATAATTTCTAATTTAGTTAAATTTTCAAAATTATTCTGACCAATCATAGACATAGTTACATTATTTAAATTTCTAAAAAAAAATTGAAAATGTGGTAACAACCAAAAGGGTATAAAAGGAATTGCTTTTGAGCATAATCTCTCTCTATATTTTTCCAGTTGTTTGCAAAGTTTAAAAAAGTGTAGTGTTTTTGTGCAAAACAAGTAAGTTAATTAACCTCAATAATTATCGGGAAAATTAAATACAAAGTTAACGGAGAGACGAGAAGTTCAAGAACAATTGTTTTTAAACCTACATTTGTTTAAAAATAAAGTTAGGTTACCGATACCTGTTCATATTCGTAAAGCTTAGTACGAATTAAATTTCTTATTTGAGACGATTAATGTTTATCGATTTTAAAATTTCGTTTGTTTAATTTAAATGCTGGTTACGTTTTTCCAAAATAAAATTGTAATCATTTTTCTTCAAATTGGTTTTATTTTGCTGCGACATTTTAAATAATCAATGTTTGAATCGGAGCCTAAAAAGAAAGTGACATTAATTTAAAGTCTATACTATCATAAAACATTATTTAAACCGATAAAGTTGAAAATTCTTAATACAATTAAATAAAATCATTATCGACAAAAATTTGTGGTTGGGTGAAACCGTAAAGCTCAAAATAAAAGCGTTTACCGAAACAAAGTGACCTTCAACCCGAGGGCCTGTGCGAAGCAATTAGGTGAATTGTAGCAGCGAACTTCGTGTATCAAGAATTTCGATCATCTTGGAAGGTGCTTGCATGTACAAATGGAACCAGCTGTATGAAGACATCCGTTTGCAGATAGGACTTTGCACATGTGAGTTAATTTTTGATCATAACCCTGTTTATTGTGACTTTATTTGTGTGATTTCCTGCACTTAGTATTTGTTTATGTATAGGTGTAAATGGTTATGTAATAGTTGTTTAAACACCTGCAAAATAAGTAGAAATTTAGATTATTTCCAAATTTTATATTTCAATTATCCAACTATAATTATAATTTCAACAAGTCATTATTTAACAAATTTGACATTTTTAGCAATTGAGTTCATTAAATTCATAACGCATACGTTATAGTATAAATTTTGTTAAGATACATTTGACATATAGAATTTTTTATATAAAGTGGAATCCACATAATTTCGAACCAGAAATAATTTCCCTTTAAATCAGAACTCTATCCCCTAATTGAGATAAGAGCTAGTCCGGTGCACATCATTAAACAATAGTATTATTAGTATATTTTAATAATTTCCATTAATAATTAAAATCTTATTCCCTACATTAAAATTATTTTCCCAGTGCAAATTATATATATATATATATATATATATATATATATACAGGGTGTCCAGTTTAAGATGAAATGCATGGGGATTTTGAAATTCTTAGGGATACGAAGATGGTTAAATGGAGAAAAAGTTGCGTCATTATATGCCCAAGAAGTAACCATGGTTACATGTCAAAAATCCTTCCATTTACTAGACACAGGGTGATAACTGAAAATATGCGTTTTCTAAAAATCGCTATATCTTGTTTCTTGCAAGAGATACATCCACGATTTTTGCAGGATGGGGGTAACAGGTAGCGAGGATTTCAAAATGATTTTGAAAAAATCTAGGCCTACTAGATTTTGAGATAATGCACGCAACTTTCGATTTTCTTATGGACGCCATATTGGATTTTTGCATTTTGAATTCTTCATAAAAATGCTTTTCAACCATATATCATATGTTTATAATCTGCCAATGAGAAAGTGTCAAATTACACAATTAAATTTATATCAAAGCAACCTTGACATATTATGTATTTTAATTAAATGAAAATTAATCTACAAATTAAACTAACTATTGAGAACAATATTATTGATTATTAACATAAATCATAATAATAAAAGTGACAAAAACAACAAAAATAAAATTTAATATTATACTGAATTTTACTATTAATTAATCAAATGCTCGAATAAACCTTCATTCTCCTGCAAACACCATCTGCATCGAGTGAGCACTGCATCACGCATTTTTGAATTCTTCATAAAAAATGCTTTTCAACCATATATCAGATGTTTATAATCTGCCAATGAGAAAGTGTCATTTCATCAGCTACTATGTTCTATTATAGCACAATTTAACAGGGCAAATTTCTATGTATTAGTTTTTAAGTCAATTATTAATGTTTGACGGATTTGATTCATGACCCACCATAATATTAACGTATTTTTTTCCGTTTTCACCTAAAATATCATATACTTCAAAAACCGTTGAAGATAGGTATAGGAGCATGTTATATCATTTGACAGGTAATTAAGTGTTTAATTCATAGACAATAGAAAATAGAGGGTGTTCCATTTAAAAAAAAACTTGCAATTTTTTTGAGTAGGAGTTTAACCCGCTTTTTTTTCACAGCCTGCATAACATTAGATAATGTGAGTCAGTATTTATAAAACACTTATTTTTTAGGAAGCCGCTGTAAAAATTGCAGCTTTCTATCAGTACTGGCGAGAAAAATATCGCATTTTTTGATAATGCAGTTAATTCCAAATTAACTCATATGTCAAAAACAGCAACAGATAGCTATAGGACATGTTAAAGTAAATATTCTCAGAATTACACGTAGAATCCGAAAATCCAATAATAAATAGGGCGTTTCATTTGAAATTTCAAAGTTGGGTTCAATATCACACGATCTGGCAACAGCGCACTGGTAAAAATATTTTCAAAAGCTATTAGCAGTACCAAAAGTGTATTTCTTTCCGTTCTCTAGATACTTCCAGTAGGCCATCGACTTTGGTGTACTCAATACATATATATATATATATATATATATATATATATATATATATATATATATATATAATATATATATATATATATATATATATATATATATATATATATATATATATATATATATATATATATATGTAAATTGGGATCTGTGTTCGAGTACTCTTCAAAACACGTGAAAACTGTGCTCCACTGACAAAGTCATAATTAGTGGTAATAGTGCGTTAAATAATTAAAACGTACATATGAGCTGATATAGTGAAGTCTACATTAGATGCAGGTGAGTGGTAAGTGTTAGTGCTAAATGTGAAAATTCCATACATAATTAAATTTTTTTAAATAAGTGTTATTTATCCATAGTATTGTACTGTGATAAGAAAACTTTCTCTTTTTTGTTTGTTTGAAGCACCGGTTGCAAAAGCGATTAAATAATCACACGTGTCGAAATTTATTAAATACTAATACGGAAAATTTCAAGGCAACGAAGTGTTTTGATATACAATTTAATAAATAATACAGATATTGAGCAGTTCATTATCTAAAGTTCGAAAAAATAAGTCGACTGCTTCTCGTCCAGATATCTGGCTGCAGGAAGCAAAAGTTGAAATTAAAGGACTGCAAGATATTATTGCTGAAATGAACATAGAAATCAGCTGCTTACTAAACAAAATTGTAAGTTAAAAGATCAAATAGAGGTAAATTTGAGTGAAAATCGTACGACACTAATTTAGAACCAATAGGAAAATCAATTTTGGTATGGTTTCCAAGTCAACAAAAAAATTTCTTGATAATCCTCTTTAAGTTGACTAACCTAACTGAAATTATTAAGCGATAATTTTTTGACATTCACTGTCATGGTGAACGTCAAAACATAAAATGTTTCAGAAATTACAATTTTATTTTTGAAATCATTACATATTATTTAAAATTTAACACACAATTGTTACGTTTCCTCTGTAACAATAATCAGATGAAGTGGTAGCAGATGAAGATACGTTGATACCATCAGATAAGGTTCCCTTTTCACATCTCATACTTTGGATGATTTTCTTACGATGATTTGCACCCATTTGCAAATATGGTCTAATCGAATGAACATTACTGTCAGTGCCCTGTAATTTTAATGAGTTGCTCCTCTCCTAGTCCTTCTTTCGCCAGATTTGAGACGGCGCATGCTCTTACGGAATGATTGGTAATTTTTATCTTCTTCGTATCAATTCCAATCTTTTGATCCAACTCCGACATCCAGGATGAAATACTATTTCGTCCAATTGCCATATTTTTGTAACATCCTTTGGAATTGATATTCTTACAGTTACGATTTGCTGGCAAAAATAATTTGTCGGTTGCAATAAATCTGGTTCTTTTCTCAATAAGTTTCCTCAGCAATCTATAGAAATATTAATGTATTATAAGTTTTGTTATGAACGAATAAGTTCAAAGGTAAATACGTAATTAAAAATTATTATTAAATTTATTAAATACATAAATAAAAAGTTTACCTTGAGTAGGATTTGAACCTACAACCTGTACTTTGCTAGAGTACCTCGCTAACCATCAGCGCTATCGAGATTCAAGCCCCAATCGATGCATAAACACAAAATTTGCATCGATTGGGGCTTGAATCTCGATGGCGCAGATGCTTAGCGCGCTACTCTAGCAAAGTACAGGTCGTAGGTTCAAATCCTACTCGAGGTAAACTTTTTATTTATGTATTTAATAAATTTAATAATAGTTTTTAATTATATGAAAATCTTATTTTGAAGAAGTGCATGCCATTTTCCTACATTGTGAGATTCTAACTTACCGTACATATCTGGATTACTTGTATTAACAGTCAACCATTTACTATCAGCTGTCTTTTTAGATTCCCCTTGAGTGGTTTTACTAAAATTGGGCTATACTCAACCCGTCTCGTACTCACACCTTCATTGTTTTTTTTTTCTGAGAAATGGTGAACGCAGCACGTGCTGGCTTCTCCTCAGCCCCATGCCAATTCATATCCAGAAATAAGAAAGAACTTTATCTGCAATCCTATTGGAGTATTTTCATCGTACATGTTCACCATTGTTGTTAATTCTTCATTAGATAAAGCAGCTGAACCTGATTTTCGTTTTGCAGGATCGAATTGTAACTTCCGTCTCTTTCCATCTCTGGCACCTCCAGCAGAACTAAATTCTATATCTACGGAAGGATCGAATTTGACATTGAATTCTTTGAAACATCTTTCTGGTAATTGTTTGGTTGTCGAATCCCATATTAATTTCACCATTAATTCTTCTCATATTATATCCCCAATCTTTCAAGATTTCCGCTAATGTATCCTTCGATGTTGATCCATCCAGCGTCTAATTTATTGCCTCATAAAAGGTCAAAAACTGGCACCACACAGAAAGTTTACTTCTTTTTGTGTTTTCAGGCACTGTAGCCTCTATTTCCGCATTAATATTTGCTTAAGATTCTGTACCAAAGTGCGACATGTTTTTGGCTGTCACAATGTTTAGTTTATTTACAAATTACTATGCATATATTTTTGATATCACTTCATAGTTTATCTTTGAGTAAAATTTAAATTTTACTTTTTGTGGCCGTGTCGCAACGATTTTCGTGCCGAATCTACATTCGAGCATTAATTCATGTCCGATAATTTTCTTATCGTGCACAGAACAACGTAATGGGTCCCAGCGCACCGCTCGTGCCGATTAATACGTTGTTTCTGCGCACTCTAAAAATTACCGGAATGAGTTAATGCTCTTATGAGTTTATAAGTGAGAGTATATTAACGGAAGACTCGTTTTAAACTGAAAATTCTAACTCGTTACCCAATTACTCAACTTAAAGATGGAAAATAAAAATTTTATGAAAGACGTATGTAGATAAATTAAACCATAAGTCAAGTACCTTAACTCCTACCGTTAAGCCTATTGTGGACGACAGCGAAATACAAAACCACATCACACCTTCCACTAACTTCCCAAATAATTCTAATACGGTGGACACGACTACCGCTTCACCAATTAATGTACAAACTACAGACATAAGTACTAATACAAACAATAAAAACCCTATTATTCTTGAAATCGCAACACAAACTACTTTGTCAGTTAGTAATGTGGGTACCAGTACCGATTATGAAATATCAAGATTAGAATCTGTGATACCCTATAAAAGCGTAGACACCACCATCGAAAAATCCGTAGATATGAACAATATTTCATTATTTGACGCAATCTTAATGAGGGAACAAAAATCTTTAACTGACTGTAAAACTGCACAAAATAGATGTCGCCATCAAGACAAAAAATTAAATTTTGCTACTGGCTGACAGCCATGGTAGAAATCTTGTGAATATGTTGCGGATAATCTTTTGTTGTTACTTAACGATTTTTGATATATTTTGTATTGACGAAATTGGCTGAGGGAAGACGAGCTATTGCAGTTAATTATAGATAATGATAACTAAGTAATTGCTACACGAATAGACAAGAAGCACGGCGGAACTGTAATATTGATAAGAAAGGGCATCTAATTTGAAATAATTCCGGGAATGCATTTTAAGATATGTGGTGTTAAATTAATTCATCACTCCCTATCAATAATTTCATTACACAGGCCTCATCGTGATAAACAACTTTTCCTTAATAATATGGAACAGGGTTTAGACATTGTAAGTAATCAAAAAAATCTTATTTTATGTGGAGATTTTAATGTTAATTTTGCTCAAGATTATCCGTTAATGAAAAAAATATCTAATATACTTAGTACCTACGGCTTACGTACAACAATTACAATCCCTTGTATTGACAACATTGTTACAAGTCATCAACATGCACTGTACCACGCAGTTTTAATCTGTTAATAGACTTTTCAGATTATCATGTCCAAATGTTATTTATCAAATCAAACATTAAAAATAAAAGGTTGTTTGCACGGGAGTATATAATTAATCAAAACAACTTAATTTCATTTAAGAATCATGTTAAAAATGTAAAGTGGGATTTTATTGTATTCTGAAAATCATGTTGACTTGTTTGTAACGCATTTTTTCAATATTATTCAACCAATATTCGTAAAATGCGTTCCCCTTAGGAAGCAGTACTTTACAAGTAGTAAAAGAAACTGGGTTACTAGAGGGATTCGTAGATACAACTAAACATTTAGCCAAACACAATTGCGCATTACAAACTGTATACTAATGTTTTTAAAAAAGTTATTACAAACGCAAAAAAAAATGCATTCGAATGGCTTATTATGAATTCAACTAATACAGCTAAAGCAACTTGGTAATTGATTAATAGTAACTTAAATAGGCGGATTCATCAACTTTCTAATATATCTCTAAATGTAGATAATAATGTAATTGATAACCCTCAAGAAGTTGCGAGTCAATTTTACGAATATTTTGTATCTTTAGCACGAGAAAATGTAAAAATAATTTCTAAAAAGTATGATTCCACTAGAGATTTTGCATCACCACAGAATTCGTTCTTTTTGTCACCCGTAACAAAGTATAACGTAGTGAGTAATTTAAACAAAACGCGTGTGGCTGCGATAATATTCCTGTTAAAATTTACAAAGAAGGAACTGCTCATTTTGTTAGTAAACTTGATTTACACTACTGGGGTCTTTCCAAAGCACGGTAAAGTTGCGAAAATAAAACCTATATATAAATCCAAATCAAAAAAGGAGATCCAGAATTACAGACCTATATCATTTTTAAACTCTTTTTCAAAAATAGTTGAATCGGTTTTAAAAAATAGGTTGATTTCTCTCTTTGAATCCGTAATCTTTTCAATAAGTCATAACACGGCAAGTTATATCCACGATGCACATAATGAGGGTAACTAGAGCTGTTCAAAATCATTTAAAAAAAGATTTAAATCAAAAATCATAGATCATTTTCATTTGGACAAATGATTTAAATCAAAGATCGTTTTGAATATAAAAATTATTTAAGTCTTTTTTACGATTTAAATCATTTTAGGAAAGATTTAAATCTTTTTAAGCGATTTAAATATTTTTTTGAAAATTCAAATTTTTTTAAAAGAATTAAGTTATTTTAAAAATTTGAATCAAAAAGTAGATACTAGATAGCAGATACTAATCGTTTTGTAGTGTATAAAGAAAAAAATACTCTTTTAAGTAATTTATTGAAAAATACAAAACGAACATATTTTACTAAAGAACGCATTAAACAATAACAGAATAAATTTTTTAGGTAGTTACTTTATATATCTCTTTAAACACTATTTGATTTTAACAAAACAAGATTTTCGAAGTTTTTGTCGGTCAATGCATGCCGACGTGGAGAATCAATAAAAGTAGCAAAGCAGAACATTCGCTCCACGGGAGTCGAAGACGGTAAAATGCAATTATATTTAATAAATATTTGCTTTAGAATAGCACATTTGTTTAATATGCCTAATTCATTGGAAGGGTCCTGCAGATACTGAAGAAATTGTAATTCAAATTCCCGAGAAATAGACTTAGACGGTGGTCCATTTCTGATATAGTGCTTAAATCAAAAAAATCTTCAACTTCCTCCTGATCTATTACTTCATGCGCGACATAGTTTTCAGCACTTATAAATTCTTTTGCCGCATTTATTACTATGTTTTTAACTTGATTCTCTTGAAGAACAAAACTGGTATTTTTAAACGAATTCAGCCACCTTAGCTTAAACTGTGGCAAAAGTGGTGAGGCTATTATAGCCATCTCTGATTGACTGTTATGCTTAAAATATACCGAAAATCGAGTTTCAATGGATTTAATGCAGACTTCAATTAAAAATCCAAGATATCGATGGTTAAAAGATTTCATTTTTTCATACTTAACACGTAAACTTCCAATTGTTGGCATAACTGTTCCAAAGTATGTAAAATTTTCTCCTTGAAGAATATCTATGGATAAGGCCAGAGGTTTTAGGATGGCAACATATTCTTCCAAATAATCTATCTCATTTTCTTTAAGCGAATACTGCTTTATATTTCAAGTTTCATACAGGATATTTAGCTTTTGTTTTTCTTTCAAAATTTGGCTCAAAGAGTCATAAAAACTATTCCACCTTGTTGCTCCTGGGTAGCTAAGGTGACGTCCTAGTATTTTTTAAATTTTTTCTGCTGATTTTGGACGTCCTGATTTATTCCATAGTTGTGTACACTTGTTAATGATATTTGTATGCTTGGATCTTATATTATGATTTTTATTTATGGAATTCATTATATCCGTCGTTGCAATTAGGTTTAACATATGAGTAGCGCATCTAAAATGATTTGGCAAGCAAACAGGTTGTTCCTGTTCATTTTCCGTTACTTCACCAGGCTCAAAAATAATATCTTGCAATTCAATTTTGTCATTATTGTCATCCTCATCATCATAATCCACTTGAATACTTGGAATTGAATTTAATAGAACTCTCGTTTGTAAGTGTACCCCATATTCCTTAAAGGCTTTTACAAAGTTGGCTTCATTATCTGTAATGGTAGCTAATATTTTAGTCACATTAAGCCCAAATTCGATATATATTTCTTCAAGAATCTCAGCAATTTTATCAAAAGAATGTGTACCAGAGAAGCACCTGCAGGCTAAGGCGACTGATTTCCTTTTAAGAGAATCAGGGTCAATCCAGTGACAAGTTACGCCCATAAAACTTCGCTTTTTAGAGGACCATATATCTGCTGTACTGCATACAAAATTGGTATTCGAAAGATTGACTTTAAGTTCTTCCATCATGTTGTTTTTTAAAACTGCAATTTTTCTTATAATTGTAGTTCGTGACATTACTTTTAACTTCATTCCATCGAATAACTGCACAAAATAGGGATTGTTAATTATAGAAACCGCGCTCATAGAATTAACAACAAATTGAATAATTCTGTGGTCAAACTGCTCTTGAGATATAGTTTTTGGCTTGTCAAAACTGGTTCTAATATCCAATTGTGTTACGGGTACAGTTTTAAATTCTGTATTTTTTTTCTGAACGACCTGCGCCCGTGACTTTATTTTTTTCTGACTTTTATAAAGTATGTTAAATGTTTATTTTTTAAATGTCTAAGGAAGTTAGTGGTTGACGTACCTCCCTTTTAATATCTTTTTGTTTGGGCATTTCTGACATTGGGCTGATATTGCTGCATTTTCACCGCGACTGAGAATGTTAAAAAATGTTCTATCAAACAAAACTGATTCACTTGATGGTTGTAGCGGACATTGACCAAACTCAGTAGAAATGCTGCTCGATGATTCTTGATGACTAGGGCTAGGACTAGGACACGCGTTAGTTCCATCAGTATCAGTATCAGTATCGGATATAATGTCTACATTATGTACTGACTTGCTACTCTTGTTTGAATTAGCTTTAAAATAGTCAGTTAACTTATTTTTCGTTTTTGTATTTCCTAAGTTTGGCTTGTATTCAGGATCATCCGAATCATCTGTGGGTGCGTAGGGATCCAATATATCTTCAGATTCAGACATGAGTATATCAGTTTCCTCTATTTTTTCGATTGCTGTTCTGGTAGGGTAGCAATTAGGCACCTGGGTAGATAACCTGTAAAAAATAAACATTACATTTTAAACAAATTCTCTTGTTCAAGTACCAATAAAAATATTTTTATTATTTTATCATAAAAAATTAGGTGTACCTACATAGATTATGATGTGTACAGAGTTTTCCTTATATTTTGGAGCATTACTAGAGCCTTTATTTCAAGACCTAAAAAAACTTTGAAATACAAAAGTCGTAGGATTTTTTCCGAACAGTCAGAATTTGTCATCGGATTAAACAAATGAAAATCGAAACGCTGTAAAGAAAATACTAATTTTGGTTTTAAATGGAATATTTAGTATATATTCTTTTAGATTCTAATTTTAAAAATAAAAAATTGGTAAAGTCGTTTAACCAACACTTTCCTCTATAATGATTTTCGAAAAAGCTGTAAAAATAAGATGTGAAATATTAAAATAAAATTAACTTGTCTCGGTATTTATGAACGCAGGGCCCATTTTGTTAGAATAGATGCACATAAATCACAAGTTTTTGAGCACCCTGTATAATATTGAAGAAATTGTATTAGATGTTTTTTCAAAGTTACGCTGTTATTTTGGTAAAATATATGAATTAGGTATATAAGTCACGATTTTTTTGAACATCCTGCTCCTGTACAACATGAGACTATTGAGAGTACATTGTTCAAGATGCAAAAAATTGAAATAAAATTAACGTGTTTCAGAGTTTTTGAAATTATGCTCTTATTTTGATAAAATAGACGATTTTATTTATAATTCACGATTTTTTTTAGACACACTGTACAATGAAAAAATTATATGAGATGCAAAAATAAAATTGACGCGTTTCCCAGTTTTCAAATTACGCTGTTATTTTGACAAAATGGACGAACATTATAAGTTCCAAAAAATTAAAATCCACGGGTTTCAAAATAATTAAATTGTGCTGGACTTAAAAAAATCAAATTACCCCTTACCTCCTAGTTCTCCGCCGTACGTTCGCTTTTTTAGAATCGTCAACTAAATTTTTACACAACTGTCCAAAGTCCAACTCACTATTTAACACAAAACACAAGCTTAAAACTAATATAAAATGTTATTTTACTATAACTAAAAAACTTCTTGATACTTCTGATACGACGACACAGCAAATGGGCAAATGCTAATAATACAATGACAACGCACGGTTGCAGGTCAATTTAGGAATACACACGACACACTAATATAGAGAGGCCGGTCTGCCACCCGTTTATGCAGGAATGGACAAGTTTGCGATAACGCCGACAAATCATGAATCATGATTTAAGCCTTTTAATTTGTAGTAGTTGTAGTGTTTTGTTTCATTTAAATCATTTTAGAAATATTTAAATCGTTTTAAAAAGAGTTAAATTGTTTTAAAAAGATTTAAATCGTTTTAAAAAGATTTTAATCTTTTTGGAGATTTAAATCATTTGGAAAAGATTTAAATCTAAATTTTTAAGTCAAAGATCAAAGATACTTTTCAAAAAGATTTAAATCATAAAACAAAGATCATTTTCTGAAAAAAGATTTTAAATCAAAGTATTTAAATCAAAAAAAAGTATTTAAATCAAAAAAAGATTTAAATCTCAACTGATTTGGACAGCTCTAACTGGGTAAGGTGGTGGCATCCATAAATTGCGATCTATCCAAACAAAGCCTTAGGCATGGTTGATCACGGTTTGTTGATGTCAAAACTTTACAACTATGGAATTAGAGGGGTTGCCTTAAAATTATTAAAATAATTTATAAACGAACGGTATCAATATGTTGCAAGTAAAATAATTCTCAGTTCGGGAGAAATAATAGAGGCAACGTCAGAGTTAAGATTAGTAGAATATGGGGTGCCCCACGGCTGTATCGTTGGTCCCATACTTTTTATAATGTTTATTAATGACCTGCCAAATAACTTTACTCTCCATGCAATGTCTTAAGTTATGCAGATGACACTAACGTAACTGATGCTTGAAGAAATGGTGATCTGGAAAGTTATCTAAATCACATAATGAAAACTGGTTTAACGCAAATAAACTTTTAATGAACGTAGACAAAACAAAAATTTTAATAGCTTATCTATTCTCCACCACACACCGTTAGTGGTAGCTTCTGGGGCATGTACTTGTGGGAGAGTATTTTAGTGTATGTTGCATGATTGGAATGCAAGTTATGCAATGTTGATTGAAATGTTTCAAATAAATTCACTACTATTTTTATCGATACGAAAAATATAATGATCACTAATTAGTAAGCAATATTCATGTACAAACATGTATCTTTTAATAGAAATTTTAATACGTAGAAATTAAGATACTCCACTGGTAGGGGTTGAAAATAAATTGCAAGTACATTAAAGTATTCTGTATAAATATAACGTAAATCGTGTAGTCAAGTTCAATATAAGTTGCAAAACTATTAAATGAATTTTAAAGCGAAGTATAAATTAACGTCTCTATTAAAATCAAAATTAACATTCAATTCAGAATCATAAAAGATAACGAGCCTTCACTGGTCAACTTGTAATTTATTTTAGTTTGAAGGGAACAATATAGAGGCGTCACTTATCGATAAAATTTATTGAAATATTAACGAAAATTGTGAAGTAATGAAGCAAATTAAGCAGCGTGTGAAAGATCATGTTTATTTTGCACATAACCATTGCGCAGATTTGAATTTCGCAAAAATAACTATAATGACGTCACTTTTTAAGGTGGAACCTACAAAATTTCATATAGAATAATACTATGAAACAAGAACCTTTTTCAAGAAGCACGCTTTTCTTTTCACCAAAATCAATACGACTGAAAATAAAAACGCTCATCATAATTCATTTCTCTCCGTCACATGTTTATAATATGAGCGGCTCATACTTTTATTTTTAGTCGTAAAGATTTCTAATCACATTTTGGTGCAAAGAAAAAAATTACCCTCTCCTTTCTAGTGCACCTTCTACGCGTAAATAAAAGCGTGCTTTTTAAAAAAGTTTATTTTTTCACAGTATTATTTTCTATTTTGAGTCTTGTTAAATATCTCTATTGACATCGACGTCGACTTTGACGTCGTCATCGACATCGACGTCGACTTTGACGTCGACATCGACATCTACATCGACATCGACATCGACATTAACGTTTTCACATTATCGTTAGAAGTAATTTGATTTAAAATCGGTTTATCAAATCTGTAAGGAATAGTACATAAACACAGGTTTGTGTGTAACTGTTCAAATTTAATGGTATCATTAGGAGTATTAATGTTGCTTGTACCTTGTTATTTGTGTTTGTGCTAAACACAAAACCAAATAATTACTATTAAATCAAAATGTATTGGTAAATATAGTTCTAGTTACGTGATTGAACACTGCGTTAGAATAAAAAACATTCAACTTCGAATTAATCATAGTTTAGTTTCTTGATAATAATGCGGTCTCTAACATGAATATCAGCCAACATTAAGATTTTACATTTGAAAACCACAGCTTTATTGTATTTCCTTTGAGAATTAGTAATCGTTTTAACACTTAAACCATCTAGGACGAGGGGTTAAAATATTGTTCTTAGTTATACTAATGGCATCTTTAGAGCTACTTACTGTATAAGTATTTTCCGTACTTTGTGAGTTGGGAAAGATAATTTTGTACGTTAGAGATTTCTTGCTGATGG
The DNA here is from genome assembly GCA_036346205.1 of Vesta saturnalis. Lineage (NCBI taxonomy): Eukaryota > Metazoa > Arthropoda > Insecta > Coleoptera > Lampyridae > Vesta > Vesta saturnalis. Next base: position 5,150,302 of record JARFJB010002121.1, read on the forward strand.
AAGTGTGCACTATGGCGTCACAGGAAGTAAAAAAAACACGAGAATTCATTTTTGACGTCATGGACAATACACGCACTCACGCACGCACGCACCACGCACGCGCGCACGCATGCACGATCTCGGCGAAGTATTGTCAAACGTCATAAAATAGGCTAATATCTCGATTTAACGATAGTGAAAAAAAATTGCGGTGTAACGATTGATACGCCTAATGTACGAGTGTCTTTAGTATTAATAAATAACAAATAACCAATACCAACCAGAACGTATTTTTTTTGTTAAGCTTGTGCCATTATGGATATTGGGAAGGTGTGCAGGCCAATGTAAGATTGAAATGGAGTAGATATATTGGAAAATGTGCACTGCATTAGAATCAAAGCCTGCTAATCTTTAACAACGAACGCAATTATTAATGAGAGATTGTTAAGAAAAACTGTATTGAAAAATCGGAGATCCCGACTCGACAAAGTCGGCGCGCACGCAGCCGTTCTGGCGACCGTAGTTCCGTTTCTAGGGTTGCACAGAATTAATAATATATTAACACTAAGCTTATGTTATGACCAACAACGTTAATTAGGGTATTTTTACGAGATCTACAACATAAACTTCAAAAAGAATTAACACGTTAAAATATTTCAAAATTCCCGATTCTTGTGACGCTGGAAGTCATAGTATACCCACCGATCTTGATTAAAACCTTAACTATTATGTTGCAATTAATGGGGTACAATGTTCATTGAAATCGCCTTACCGGTGGCGTTCAACACTTTTTCATAGTTTCATGCCCTGAAATTCCTGAAAGCCGGCGGGGAAATTATAGTGCTTTTATTTTAATTCAGGAAGAATCGGTGGATAAGATGTCTGAAACTAATTTGATGTTAGATTTAAAACGGCAAGAGTTGATCGGTCAATGTACAAATTTTTTCCGCATGTTTAATTCAGACTTTGAAAATTTGATACAACTAATTGGCCTACGAATAGCAACAAGGGATATGCGTTTCAGACAAGCCTTACATGTTCTAGATAACTTGGCTGTAATACTACGCTTTTTAGCAATGCTTGTTTAGAGTGTCAAAGCAAGTCATAAGCCGAAATATTCAGCACGTTTGTTCAAAATTAGTAAATGGTTTTAGACACGAGGCGTAAGTACCAAATTGTTTATTTTAAATAAAAATGTACTGAACAGAAGTATCTTTTGGATTTTGAGTATATTTGAATCTACTTTATACAAAAATAAAAACCATTTCAACGTCGCTAGTGTAATAGATAACTAATTCAATTGATTCAATTGGCGTTTTTAGTATTATTAGCGTATTCAGAGCAAATCTTTAAATAGTTTTGAATTTGTGATGCGTCATTAAAATCATAGTTCTTGTAGTGTTGCCCTGAAGATGAACATGGAGATGGTGTAGGTAATTCAACTGTAGGATTGATAAAGAATGTTGCGTATCAGTCCATTATGGTTGCAAACATGCACTATTTGTTGTGAGTATGGAGGCGTAGGGGTATCCTTGAGATGTAGACGACGAAGCTGGTTATAATTTGACTCATAGAAACCACTGTCATCTTAAAAAAACCTGTTTAATAGATGTGTTGTCTGACGCTGGTTTCACAAACAGTAAGACTGTTTTAATAGCTAAAGTTTTTGATCTGTGAGCCCGCTGATTTTTGATACCGATACATAAGGTACTAAAGGTGGTGAAGGTTTTCGGTTGAGACGGTTTCTTCTTCTACATCTTTTCCTTTATAAATAACCCGTAATAAAGAAATTTAGAAACGTCATAATATTAAACAACGTTTTTTAATTTCAGTTGTCAAATTATCCCGATGAATTGATAAAAATATGAATTGCAGTGAAATTTGCCGCATTGCTTAGGTAGTATGGATGGCAAACATGTGTTGATACAAGTGCCATTTAATTCTGGACTGGGGGAATTTTGCAACTATAAATAAACATTTAGTGTCCTCCTGTCCGCATTAGTGGACAATTTTTATTTACTGACAGTTGGCATGGAAGAATTTTAGGTGGAGGAGTCTATGATAGTATATTGGGTAAATATGACGGCAGGAGACTTGCTTTTACCTCCATAGCTCAATTCACTATCCGGAAGAGAACAAGCTTTACTACATTTCTTGTTGGGTGCATCAGCACCCGCATTCCCAGAAAACTTATTAAAGCTTTTTTTCTGGAGAACATCCAGCTGGTTCTTCTAAAAGAATTTTGAATTGCCGCTTGAACAGAGCGCATAGGGCAGTTGAGAACGTGTTTAGTATCATATCATCTGTTTTCCGTATTTTAAGAAAGCCAATTGTTTTGGAACCGGAAAAAGTCGAAAATGTGGTTATGGCAATTGCTTACTTCTACAATTACGAAGACAGGACGCACGCAATATATGCTCCTTTCGGGTCTCTGCACTATGAAGATGAAGGAATATGGAAAAACAATACTAAAGGTAGACCACTGATTTCATACGATATCGCATATCATAATTCTAACGATATAACAAGTTGTAATCAAGTTTCGGGAACACGCTTGGATGTGAGTACGCTCCAATGGCTCGAGTTTTGACGAGAAAGCAGCGAACTCGATGAAGACTAAAACTACGCTTCGATAGCTAAGATACAGTTGGAGGAGGCTCAGCATTATAACGCTTACAGAGCGACGGACGAATTGGTCTGAAACCTTACAGGAAGGGACCTGCTTTATACTTGAAACCTTATCCAAAAAACCATAAACTTATCGCGGAGAGGATTAACCGATTCTGATCTCAATAATAGGCTAAAGGTGTATCATTCTTTGGAGGAGTATTTATGCGCGTTACCTTACCGACTAAACCGTAGCTTAACGGATGTGCCATCGTGAACCTTGATGACAATAGAGGAAAATGAATTTATTGAGTACCTTTCAAAAATCGCGGTGATAAAGCGATCTACTACGATAGTTTTGTAGATTGAAATAATTAGATATTTAAGAGGTTGTAAAATTACCTATAATTGTGATCAAAGCAGAATTATAATACGTTTATAGGTGGACATTTATGTTTAGATTTTCTGTATAATAAATAACTTGCAATATTATTGTTTTATTTGTAGTCATGTCCCAAACGTTCACGTTGACAGATGCGGGAAATGTATTCAGTTCAACATATTTTCCACCAATCGAACTTAATTCTGACTACTAGTATAGATTAGGATTGGCTGGAGTCTTCGGTTGTAATTTCATACGAAATATTCAATCAATATGAAATTAGGAGATCAACAAATTTCACACGCGACATGGACTTGATTCTAACGGATTCATTGGACGCATGCTTGCTTTCTCTCCTACTGTGGACAGGCCACACCAATGAATCTGACACGGACGTTCAAGTAATTTACGCGACGAATACACATGTGTAGTGCAATTTAACTGGATGCGTACACAAGAACAGTGAACAGTCGCATAAAATTTTCGAGTTTGACGTACACACTCAACCGGATTATGAATTAATCCAGGAGCCATCCATTTATGCACCCGCAATGTAATTACATAACGCATAGATATCATCTCGAAATTAGTCAATCAAGAGACGAGAGTACATCGTTAATCGAAGACTAGGTTCATTTTTAGCAAGATCTCGGCTACAAGATGCTGCGACGATATGGAAGATCGTGAACCTGTAATCCTTGTACGACAAACCCATACAATTTCTCCGATGAGATCAATCTGGTTATTCAAAAAGCGGATCTCATTACAGACACCTATGGTAATATTATGTACTTAGAAGGTACCCTCACCCCTAAGGAAGCAAACAAAGAGTAAAACTTTACGAACAACGCACGCCTCCTTTTTGATGAGAATTGATTCACGTTAGATAATTAAGTGATTAAAACGCTTTACCGGAGAATGACAGCACCATCAAAGGATTTTGCTCATATACCGCGAATCTTTGTCGCATGCAGGATGGAATCCTCAAAACAAACTTCTTCAACTGTCAAACAGCATCAAGACTGCGTTCTGCGTTTCCATACCACTCAAGCAAGTGTTGGGATTTGCAGAGAGTTATACGAAGCGACTAGTCAACATACGTCATTGTAATGCATACGATGTTTATTTTCCATGTATTATTGTAGGAAAATCATTAGCATTACTTTGTTGCAGGTCGAGTACTTGATCTATAAAAATATGCTAAAGCGTTTTAAATTGAAAAACCAGTCTCCTTCATGTGTTTATGCTTTTAAATATCAATAAAAAGCTACCATTCAATTTGAAAATTAGTCCTTGTGTATATGATGTGCGTAATTAGTTTTTAAAAATCTTTACATTTTAAATATTAATAGAAAGGTGACATTCAATTGAAGAATAGTATTTGTGATTTTTAAATAGAAGTAATAGTAGTTGTAACTTGTACAAAATGTTCACGAGTTCTTTTAATATAAAGGTGCTCCATTCAAGGCGCTGTATATAGTGTATTCCTTTTACCCGAGAATTTAAGTTAACCTTGTTTGAAATATATTCCACGTTTTACTTTATTTATTTACACTTGTTGAATATTGTCCACACGCTTTCCGTTAATTATTTTTTTATACACGTTTGCAGTAGTAACCGCTTGATATCCCTCATTTTTTTTGGTAACGTTAACAGTTCTTCAAGTATATAGTATATAGTGTGAATATTCATTCATTATCTAGTAATAGTAGTCATGATGGCTTCAACTAATATACAAATTATCATTCAAGAAGAAATGTAGTATATTTCATGATATCTTGGTGCCATGTTCGAGCCGGCAGCAGCAGCTACCCATACCTTCAATTGAAAATATTCCAATTATCTTTACCAGAGATAGCGATGTTGAGGATGACTTATTTGATGATAAAATATAATTAACTTGCAAAAACATGCTTCATACATTTTAGACGTTTGTTAATTTTTGTTTGTAATTTCTCTGTAGTTTTTTTTAATTTGAATATGTAGTGTGTATAAAAAAAGGTTAAGAATTCCAGAAAAAAATTGTGAAATCAATTTTTTTTTGTAATTTCTCTGTAGTTCTTTAATTTTGAATATGTATAAAAAGGTCAAGAATTTTTAAGAAAAAAACTGTGAAGTGGTTGTAATAATTTTTTTATGAAAAATTTGTGATAAAATTATAATTAAGGTGTAAAACATGAATCATACATTTAGATGTTTAATTAAAAATTACTCTTACTTAATATAATTAATAATTTAATTTGTACTTATTTCATAACAAAAACTTATAATAATTTAGATGTTTGTTCATTTTTCTGTAATTTCTCTTTTACTGCTGTTAACAGTGAATTGGTTGGAAGTGTGTTACAGATACTAGACAATTTATGGCTACTATTAATAGATAATGAATGAATGAGTATTCATTGTAACCAATTATTGAAATGTTAGAATAAAGAAAAAAATGTTTAATTTGTCTTTTTACTTCTATTACTTATGGTAAAAATATTCCTAGGATACTTTAATCATTTCGAGAATGCTAAAGGTGAACTAATGAACTAGATTATGAACAAAATAATTTTCGAAAAACACTTAAATATATTGTTAATAAAAAAAATGTAACATGAAATACAATGTTAGGATAAAATGGATTATAATTCTCATAAGTTTGTGCTCAAACGTCTGGATACCACAGCAAATATTTTTTCAACCAGCTCCCCCAATTTATACAATTTTAAAAAGATTTTCAGAACTTGAAAAGCATAAAAGAATTTAACATTAATTTATTCTTTTTATATATTATTATTATTATAAACAAATCTAAGCCTAACAAAAAAAACTATTTTAAACATAAACTAACAGTAATTAACAAAAAAAATAAATAAAAAATAAACTAAAACTTAAACACCTAAATTCTCTTACGTATGTAACACTTTTTGCGTATGATGAATGTTTTGGCGCACTTTTGCTAAGGAATCATTGGCTTGCGTTAACCTCTTCACTTTAGCCGCTTTCGATATCATAAAATTCATGCATAGGGAGTGGTTCTAAGTGAGAGTTTTGTTGCTGCTGCTGCAGGTGGTTGCACCAAAACTTGTGCAAGATATTTGTTTCATTCTTGCCCAAGGATAATTTTGTTCTCTTACTGCTTGAAGCCATTATAAAATGCAAGTATGTAACTAAATGTTACAAGAAAATTTTTAGATTATATATATATATATATATATATATATATATATATATATATATATATATATATATATATATATATTTCTTGTAGAGACATTTCGTGCCATAATTTATAATGCAGGATTTATAGGCAAAATTATATTTTATAATTTTCAAAATTTTAACACTATACTTATATAAAAAATAAAAAATCATCTACTAGTTTCCCAAAGCGATTATAATAATTCATTTGAATTATATAAATATTAGGACCACTTTAAACAACGGTATGTGTATTTTTATATTATGTAACCCATTATGATTATTGATGATTATTGTTTTTATTCTTGTACCTAGTTTTCACTGATGACGGCAGAGTTACTGTCGAAATATGTTAGTTAGTGTTGTGATTACTTTATCCTTTTGCCTATAAATCCTACTTATATATATATATATATATATATATATATATATATATATATATATATATATATATATATATATATATATATATATATATATATATATATATATATATATATTTACTGTTTCTTCTCGAATTCGTTCCACTAGTTCATTCAAGTTATTTGGTTTATCGATGTAAATACGACTCTTCAGGTAACCCCATAAGAAAAAACCTAGTGGGGTCAAGGCAGGTGATCGCTCCATAATTTAGCACTTTATGCACAGCTTTTGACGTTCGTTAAATAACATAAACTAACCATTGTTTTCAGCGCTCACTAAATCTTCAGTTATCCAGTTAATGTCTATTTCAATCTTTAATTTATAATAGTGATGTTATCTTTAGGGATAACTATGGCAAGCGGCATGTCGCTGAACTCTACTTGAAAATAACTTTCAAACGGTATGACACCCCTTCCTATTTAAAAAAATCAAGTTGGCTGTGCAGCTCCCCTACCTTGTCAGTTAAAAATATAACAAAACTGGAAATAATAGAAGGCTTTGTAAACAGCATGCATATAAAATGTTATCGATTTAGCTTGAACAGTTTTGAAATAACAAAGCCGGCTCCATACATTTGGTACGCACTGCAGTTGACGATCATATTCACGTTGCCGCACTCTAGGTATAGTCGCAGCCTCAAAATGCAAAGAAAAACACGAAAGCAAAAGAATTGCTACCAAAAACAATATCGAAATCGACTTAATCTTTCAAGAAATACACCCGATAATTTCGATTGTTACAACAAGTAAAACGTCAAATTTTCCATGGTTACTGGATTATTTTGAATTAAATTCTAATTAATCACTACATTTGACTAGTTAAAATTTCTGCCAAATTTGGTCCAAAAATTCCAACGCCATCTTGGTGTTGCATTTTTTTTATGTTACAGAGTATATATATATATATATATATATATATATATATATATATACAAAGGTTATAATTATGTGACTAGATATGAATAAACAGAAAAGTAAGAAGAAAATTTAACTTAACTTCTTGGCGGGATTGCAGTTAAATGGCCTTAAAAAAGCACTACTCTTTGTTAAGACGTCAAGCTTTCGATATTTATTTATATCTTCATCAGGACAGTTAACGTGAGGTTAGTATGATAAGTCGCATAGTATTCAGCATTAAACAAAGAACAATTAGTAGACACTTTAAAAATATACATTAATTTATATTACAACAGTCAACAAAGAACTCACAACTACACTATTCATTGACATCTTAACAAAGAGTAGTGCTTTTTTTAAAGCCATTTGCCTGCAACCCCACCAAGAAGTTTTAAATTTTCTTCTTACTTTTCTGTTTATATATATATATATATATATATATATATATATATATATATATATATGTATATAATACATAAAAATGCTGATTTAATTACATTGTAAATACATTATTATTAGGCTAAATATATATTTCTTGTGGATGTACAATGTACATGGGTTTTCCTTTCAAACTACTCTCAAACCAAAATAATAATAACTTATTTGGTACCATTGTAAAGAAAATTTAAAGCTTTCAGAATATTAAAAAGAAAGTGCCCGTTCCATTTAAATAAAATTATTTGTCTTGCGATGCTCCTTTGTTTTTATGTAATTTGTTTTTCTGAATATGTAGCATTATTAATAATTGAATGTAGAGTATTTTTGCTTCTTAAACTTACAATTTAAAAATCTAAAAATATATATACAGAGTAGTTTATACCAGTACATTGTGCTCATGGTGAGAATTGTCTGCTTGGGATGCACATGTGGACCAGATTCGGAAATATAAATGACTACAGAACGTTAGGTTTACTGCATAAGTTAATGAAATTTTAGAATGGGATAGGTTGATAACGTTCTTAATACGTATTCTCATCGCCTCATTATAACGTTTAGTAGCCATACATTCAGATTTACTTAAACTCTTCATATCAGGATTTGAGGTCTTTTTTTGAGACATTGCTCAAGCCTTATCACAAATCTACGTCTCTTTAACTTGTTGCAAAAATAACACAACAGCAACAGTTGAAGTCTTAATTTTTGTACAAAATGTTTCTTAAACCTAATACATAGTGTTTTGAGACACGTATAATAACATTTGCCAGCAATAAAACACTCATTGTACAGTTCTGTAAAATGATTCTAGTTAAAGCATGTGTAATTTACATATGGTTGGGGGCACTAGTATTACAAACAAAATGTTATGTTTGTTGTTTTTCCGACTGTACTCCAAAACACATCCTTTGTGTTTAGCAGCATTCTTCAATTCGATTTTCTTCTTTGAAATACTCGTAAAAGCGCTGAGGTAATACACATTTAAACTTCTCCGTTTACAACACTACACGTTCACCATACCTCGTATTAATTACTGTTACATTAATAACTTTATATTTTTTCGATATCTCCAGCTCACATACATTTTTATAGAGTTTGCAATAGGTGCTTTGGTTTAACCCTGCTAATTCCATGTTTTAACAATTACATGTTCCTAACTGAACAACACTCTTCCTTTTTCCGTCTATTTTTTTATTTAACCTTTCATGCTTCTACTTTACTACATATACATTATCTATCAACACTATTTTTACATATTCCTCATTACACCTTGCTAATACGCAGCTTTATCATCTTTGTTTTCATTATATAACACTGCAAATCGAGTTTTACTTATTTTATTTGCTTTATTAACGTCTCCAATCGCTTCTTTTGCTCCTGTATCCTCCAGCTTGAATAGTTTGGCTCAGTTTAGCCAATACGAGAACCACTCACCCTTGATCTACTTTTTAGCATAAACAACAACCATCATATTTCCATGAACTGATTTTATGTTTTTAACCTTGAACATGTATTTTTTTGAAATGTAATATGGTACCCCACACGAGCTGATTCTAGGTTTAGATTTCTAAGAATATGATACCCCTGCAGATCAATAAACTTTGACCTTGAAAATTGATTTCTATGAAATTGTAATATGATATCAATAAATTTTGACCTTGCAGAGCTTGGTTAAATTTAGCCTCAGCTACGATGATGAGCTATTTTACTTGTTTTCTGTGGGGAAACGACTACTACTTCTGAGAAACGGCTATCTGTCTTTGGGAAACGCTTGGTGGTTAGGACAGTAGTAGTATGTACACAAAACTCCACATACTGTAAGCATAATTTAAATCTAAAAATAAAATTTTCAAAGCCATCACATTATAATTCTTAGCAATCTTAAAAAAGTAGAATTTTCAAGGTCAAAGTTTAGTAACCTGCAGGGAGTTATCATCGGATTTTACTCCGCACGTGCTGTAAATCATGGATATGTCGAATACAGCTATTTAATAAATGGTGAATCCAGTCTCTAGATAAACCTAAACATTAGAGACGAAACTATACCCTCAATAATTGCTGTTGCAAAGTCAATATATCGAGGTTTACAAAAAATATTAAGAATAGATAGAACTCGATAGAAAAGTGTATCCATTAGAGTTTCATTACTACTCAAAGCGATGTGCACTTAACCGATAAAACATTCTTTATAATATGGTTGAAGAATGCAGTTTTTAAATTTTAAACACACATTAATGTAGAAATAAAGATCAAACGCATGATATACGTTTCGCCAAAATCTTGGCTTTGTCAAAGTATTTATTTAATGTTAATAAATTAGATAATATTTGTCATCTTAATATGATTTTTAAATTTAATAATGAAAATAAAAATTTAATTTGAATATGTAAATTTTGGGAGGAAATGTGCTCTCCCAAGCATAAATATTATTTTAACCATTCCATATTTAAAAATGTTTGGTACTTTACAAAGAAATTGAAGAAAATTACGCCAAAATACTTTAAAACCTAATAAATTGAGCATCACCGTAATTTGTAATTTAACAAAATCACGCTCTGGAAGTATGTGTTACATTTTCTTCAATTTCAATATTTAAATATAGAAAGATTAACATAACATTTATGCATTGACGAGCGAGCACATTTCCTCCCAAAAGGTGCGATTTCCAGTTGAATTTTTATTATCATTATTAAACTTAAAAGTTAAACTACCTACGAAGACAAATATTTATTTATTTATTAACATTAAATATTTTGATAAAGCCAACATTTTGGCGAAACGTACAATAGTTATTTATGTATTAAGGGCATAATGAGGTTCCTATGGTCCGAGGCGCTATTTTATGCACGATTAATATATTGAATATTCAAAATGAATCATAACGTTAACTTTTTCAAAAGAAATACATGTCATTTATGATAGTATGTATTGGTGGGTTACCATGGAAACGAATACGACAGCAGCATAACAAATTGATAATTCATTTGACTTTTAGGTTTAGTTAGTTTTAAACTAAATAACTGAGATATTTTTAGAAATAAGATGAATGAAATTGAGGAATTGTATCATCTGGCATAAACGTGACTAATTGTAATAATTGCATTGTAAATATTTTTAAACAAACTCATAGTTTTGTATTTTCAATCTTTGACGTTTCCTTATAGTCCGCTGGGTCATATTGACGTACACAGGCTATACAAATACGGTTACATCAAAGAAATTTGGTTATAATTATCATATTATGATGTAATCGTGCATAAAATAGATTTTATTTTCCTTCCTACACTTATTTGTTTACATACAAAATTTAAAAAACAATGTTAGAACTGACAATATTTTGCATTTTCTACTTATTTTGAATATTTTTTTTCTCTTCTGTATTTTAAATATGTAATTTTTAGTTAATTACATATAATTCTTTGAACCCCTAAGCTTACAGTAATAAAAAATTATCAAAATTAGAGTGTTGAATTGAAATTGTGCAACGTTTTAATTGTTCCGAGTTTGATGGTATGAGTGTCTATTTCTTCAGAACATTAACTTTCTAGAATGAGCAGAAGAATCTTGTAATGTATTTTACGCCCGACTGTTTGATTATAACATGATTAAACCATTCACCTGTCAATGTCGAAGTGGCCATTAACAAATTTTAATACAAAATCTTATCCAAACAAAATTTGCATTCTTAACTAACTTGAACCACTAAATATACAATTAACATAATTGGTGACCAACATTGGTTCTTCCATATGAAAATGCAAATTTTTTATTAATATTATTACGGTTATCATTCAAATAAATTTCAAACCATTTTATTTTTATGCTTATTATGTCTTAAATGTAACGAGATCGTACGATAATATTACCACCAACTCTGAAGCTCTTCCACCAAAGATACATATGGTTTACCAAAAATTCAGAAACGGAACGTTCCTTTAAGGCCTATTGCCAGCGTAATTACTTCTTTCTCATGCATTCTTGCAAAACACCTTAATTTCATGTTAGCCTCTTATAGTTGAATACCCGATTATCCTCTTCGGTCCCACGAGTCACTTTGCTATGCGATTTTGTTTCTGACTGCAATACATTATCGATTTAGGTGCCAATAACATAAGACAAGACTCCAAAAAAATTTTTGATTTTTGTTTTTGAAAAAAATGATGTATCATATGCAATACATTGGGTACTGCCATATAAAAAATTCGGATAACACAAAAAAATTTTATTAATGGAATTTAAGAAAACAATTTCTTTCGATGCTGGAACATAGAAGAACATTTCACAAAAGTTAAGCACTTGCAACCTGCGTATCGGCATCTTGATCGCGTTTGTTGTTCGTCGTTCATAAGTTTTGCGAGTGAAAATTGAAATCAAGGTAGTCATGAATTTCGCGTTCGTGAAGTTCTGCGGCGCGGCATCTTCTCTTTATCGAATCCAGGAAGCTGCCGTTGCAAAATCCTCGAAATGGAAGATACAACGTATTGTCCATTTCTTGGTCTTGCTGCTCATTAAATACTTTGCTATTATCGAGTAAATCAACCTCGCCCACCTTTTCATTGAAGCTTCAAACCACAACAGGGCGATTTATTTCGATACGTTTTTATTTTGAACAGATCAGCGTCTACATTGTCCCAGCGGGTCAACCCCAAATTCAGCTGAAGCAAGGTGTATGTGACTAGAAGCAAACCACTTCACTGCAGCGATTGTATTATCTTCAGTAAGACCATCTTGCCGATCTCTTTCTTTTTCGGTTCTGAACGGGATGGTAGTTTTCGGAATTCTATTCTTCATTAACGTGCCCGTTACATAGATTGTGCGCGAAAGAGCCCATAAATCAGGGGTAACGATGTGAAATATCTATCTACAAACACTGAAATTCCTTTTGGCAAAGTTTCAGTAATCTTTAGGACTACTCTTCCACCTACGTCTAATTTCTCGGCTGTTGGAACCAAGGAAGATTCTGTGGTCAGACCCTTACCTTCGTACATATGAAAATCAAGTGGAATACCTGTAGGTGTCGTCATTACGAAGTTTTTGAGGCCTACAGGATGAGGCTTGTCGCGAACAAATTGTTTCATTCTAACCTTTCCGTGGAAAGCTATCATCTGTTCACCAACTGAACCTTGTTGTGTTCGTTCGGTTTGGAGGCAAGTGTTCTGAATTTGATCTAACATTGGTCTAATTTTCCAAAATCTGTAAATTTCTCTAGCATCTTTCGAAACAGAATTGTCATCAACGAGTTTTAACTTTGTTCGTAAGGTAAAGAATCTATTCCTCGAAGTGTTATCTGCAACAATTCGTACTCTTGTATTCAATTGCCAAAACATTCGAATCCTTGGTAAACTGTAAACACCAATCAGCAAGTAACAAAAAAAAAAATCCCCAGTTCACGCCCTGAAGTACTGATTGATTTTTCAGTCAGTTAAACTGATGTCATGTTAGTGAATGTGGCCATGGAATTGAAAAAATCTAAGTTGAGATACTCCTTGAAGTAGTCAATCAGTTGTGGAAGAGTTTTAGGAGTGTAAGATATCTGGACCGGTGGTTGATACTTTTCTGCTACCGCCTGAAAACTGATCCTTTTCCATTTTCTTTTTTAGATTTTTGCAAAAAAGCTGTCAGAAAAATATCGTCATCTGAAGATGTGGTTGGTCAACGTTTTCATCGGTACCATATGCAATTCGATCTTGATCTAAATCGTCAGGTTAGCTTTCGCTATCGTCCAGGAGTTGTTCCTCAACATCGGATTCATCGAAGTTCGGGCTGTTCACAAGTTCCTGCATTTCCGCTGCAGAAAGCGGAGCTGTAGGTATGAAACAATAATTAATAACTTGCATAACCCGAATCCTAATGTATTACCAATGATACATGCATTTCTAACGAATGCACAAGTTTAACTATGGGACGATCTTTCACATGCAGGACATTACAGCCAACAATAAACATATATTTAATCAAAACAATCGCTAAAATTGATATTTAGTACGTATTTGCCTTTGTTGTTAAATTTCTTGGCAGTGGCTGCCATGTCTTGTCGTATTGAAATAATAACATCAACGAGCATCAAGACGTACGAAACGGGCACAGCGTCGTATGCGCATAGCTACACGCGTGTTATATATGATACAGGCGGGCACTTAACGTAACGGAGAAATAAAAAAAACCTGAAGTATCATATATGATACCTTGGGAACGAAGAGGATGAGTTAAAAATCTACCGATTTCATTGGAAAAATACATAATTTCAAAATATATGATGGTGAGTCAGTTTGATTTTGATTTGATTTTTACAAAAGTTGCTTTAAAATAACCTATTAAACATATCAATCATATTTTTCCGAACAACATTCGTTTTACTAGTTATTTTGATTCGAATAATAAATTCTATAACTAGCTTGATGGTGTAGCTATGAAAAGCCCTCTTAGTACAGTAGTAGCTGATTTTTACATGCAAAAATTTTAAACACTAGCTTTACAAAATACCTCTAAAACCTTTAATTCGGTATAGAATTATAGCTATGTAGACCATACTGTTGTTAGTTGGAGATATGGAGCATAAGCACTACATGAATATTAAGATTTTATAAGTATTCATCCGAACAAGATCATTAGGAAAGCGTATGATTTTTACAAATACTTATGTCTAAATATTTTATTTATATCTATTTTTAACACTTCCACCTAAAGGAAAAGTCATTGCAATTGGGCCAAAATTCGAATTGAAACCGTAAATATTCGCTTAGAAGGTCCATGAGTCCAAAAGGTGGTTCAAAAATATCAAAAATGTTTTTTATGTAACACTCAGTATCTTAACTTGCATAAATTATTTACTTAATCTGCAAAACAACAATTTTCGTTTATTTTTTATTTTCTGATTTTTATTGAGTGATTAAACAATTAAATTAAAGTAAACAAATACATACAAAGTACAGGTCGTAGGTTCGAATCCTACTCGAGGTAAACTTTTTATTTATGTATTTAATAAAATTAATAATAATTTTTTATTAAATACATATGTTATTTGAATTCTAATTTAAAAAAAACACCTTACATTTGATGTTGTAAGTTATCACGGTGGTGTTGAATGTAAAGTCTTAAAATAAAGTCGCAAAAACAATTGATCAACAAATTATTGCTAAGACGATTAACGTTACAACAATTATTCAAACAATTGTGAATTCAGACGATGACGATTACTAAATTTTTTACTAATAGGATGCTTTTGAGTTCTGTCAAGCTATTTCTATAGTTCTAACTGCACTGTTTGTTTGTCATGGATTCTTCCAAAAAATCTTAATAAAGAACAAAAATAGTCTATTGCACTAATACTGAATACGTTGGCATGTTGTTAATTTATGGGGAGGTACACCAGAATTCTTCTGCTGCAATTCGATTTTATGCTGAGCGGTTTCCTAATAGACTAACTCCGATTCCACAAAAATTCACTAATCTAGTACTCCGTGCACGAGAAATTGGTGTACTGAAAACAAGTAAAGGTCGTGATAGTGGACGTGGCCGACACCAACGAATTTTGGATGCCAACCTTATTTGAATAAGTTCCTTCTAGCTCTTATGAAAACCATGGTATACACCAAATAAACAATTGATTTGTTTATTCTTCATAACGACAACAATTTGACGGCAAGATCTATGCCTTGAAAATTATTCCAACTTGATTGTTTAATTACTACTTAAAAATCAGAAAATAAAAATACATTTTAAAAAGTTACATCCCCTTATAAAACCTTTGTTAAGGAATTTTAGCGTTAATGCCCTTCTTTTAAGTGTTTCATCACCCCTTACAAATAAAATGAGAAAATCGTGTAGATAAACGATAAATGCATATATATATATATATATATATATATATATATATATATATATATATGCATTTATCGTTTATCTACAGTCCTATGAGCATTTTTATTGTTTTGTAAATGAAGGTAAATAAATTATGAAAGTTAAAATACAGAGTGTATCATTAAAAATTAACGTTTAAAAGATTTGATTAACAGTTCAGCAACTGCATTTGTCATGTGCAGAGTGAACAAAGGCTTACTTTATATACGAGGGGACCTCGTTAATGTTAGAAAAGTACACAATGATGCATTCCTGAAGTTGGTGCTGGTGTGTTCATGAAGTTATTTGCAATTGATGCAACCATTAGAAAGTATTGTGCCTATTTTTAAAGCTTTGTGTTTTCAAAATTTACTTAACTAGTATTTATGCATTATTCTAATTTCAAATAAATCTAACGAAATTATTTAAACAAATCCTATGGTACTTTTTGAAATTGAAAGTGAATGGTACAAATCTTTTGAAATAAAGTTGGTATTACACCGATTATTAACAATTTCTCCACCCAAGATCCCTTTGCCAAAAAATTTAGACCGTAGTGATGCTTGTGATTTATACTATCGCTATTTTTCACACAGACATACAGCCACACAGACACATAGACACACAGACACACAGACACACAGACACACAGACACACAGACACACAGACACACAGACACACAGACACACAGACACACAGACACACAGCACACAGACACACAGACACACAGACACACAGACACACAGACACACAGACACACAGACACACAGACACACAGACACACAGACACACAGACACACAGACACACAGACACACAGACACACAGACACACAGACACACAGACACACAGACACAGACACACAGACACACAGACACACAGACACACAGACACACAGACACACAGACACACAGACACACAGACACACAGACACAGAGACACACAGACACAGACACACAGACACACAGACACACAGACACACATGCACATGGACATACATCATGGCCGATCTTGCGAAGCTTGACCACAATGAGCGATTATGTGGATTTGGAGATAGTGAAAAAGGTCAATTGCATAACCTTCTATACCTTCTCTTATTAATTTAGTTAAAAACTTCTCAGGAACTTTTCTTTAAAGAATTGAATTCTCTACCAGATAAAACTATTAAAGATATTTTACAGCTTACGTTAATTCCAAAATTGCAAAAATTATGCACTATTCCTGCACAGCATCTGTACAGCGATGATATGTCAATATGACACAATCTTTCAAACGTTAAACCATCTAAATAATCAGTGAGAAAGAAACAGGCTAATAAATAAAGTAGATTTAATTGTCTATAAATTAATCAAAACTACTTATTGGAAGAATTACTATCAAATTTGAAAATGGTGGAACGTTGCTTCCTTTGTGTAATTATGACCAATATTATGAAGTTAATGTTCAAAGAAATGTGTTTAAAAATGAAAATACTACAAATGTATTAACTAGAGTTGTTGAAAATCCTAGTATAAATGTCAATAATAATTAACAATTACAAATTACAAAAATTATAGCAAATGCTCTTTTCTAACATTTTCGAGAATTTTTCGTTGATGCGTGTTTTTAAAGCCTGTAAATCTGCAAACCTTTTAGAAATGAAAATTTTAGATTTCAAATGTCCTCAGAGATAATAGTCATTTTGAGCAAGATCTTCAGACCTTGGAGGCCACTTAATTGCACAATTTGGTCGGATTACATAGTTGTTAAAACAATTATTAGTAGTTTCCAACTTTTCAGCTGTTGTAAGCAGGAAACCATCCATTTCAAACCAAATTTCTTCTTCCTCGGGAGCTACTTCTGAAACAGCCGTTAAAATTTGCTCTTACAGCAAATTCAAAAACCTACCTGTGCTTAGGTTTTCATCATAAAAAAATCGTCCAATGATATGTTGTCCCAATATATCTACCCAAACATTAATTTTTTGACGATATTGAGATCGGCCTTCGATAACAATTTCAGGCATTTTTGTTGACCAAATCCCATAATTTTGCATGTTTGGTTCATTATTTAACGTAAACGTACACTCATGCATAAAACAAATGTTCCTTAAAAATTGTCGGTCTAGATTAGCCTTCTACACCATCTCATAACAAAACTCTGCTCTTCCCTCAAAATCCCCCTCAAGCAACTCCTGAGGACACTGCAGTTTGTACGAATGGAAATTATTCTTTTTCAAAATTTTTAATGCGGTTGTATTATGCATTCTAAACTGGTTCGCAATTTCTCGAGAACTTATAGCATGATTTTCAATAACTGCAGTTAATACATTTGTAGTATTTTCATTTTCAAACACATTTCTTTGAATATTGGCTTCATAATTTTTGGTGCATTTACACAAAGGAAGCACGGTTCCACTATTTTCAAATTTGGTAATAATTCTTCCAATGAAGTATGGCTTGGAATTGGGCGGTTTGGATATTTCCCGCCAAATAAAACACTTACTGTGCGCGTGCTATTTCCGGAATAAAACATTTTTACAATTCTATTCGTTCTGAAACAGTTTACGACAGTCCATTGTTATGGCTAACAGACCGACAACATGACGATATTTATAATTTTGAAAAGTAACGTCATCCTGACATTTCATTGATCTCCTGATGCTGTGCAGGAGTGATACATATTTTTTGCAATTTTTGAAATTAGCTGTAAACTATTTTGTCCACGGTTATAGTATAGTATAGTCATTATATGTCTCGGCAGACAATACTAATAGTATACATTACACACTAATTTTCATTAATCACTGTTATTGTCATTAGCAACGGGACTAATAAAAATAAATCACGGTTATTTTATATATTGTCATTGTATCCCTCAAATACGTTCAATCAAGAGTGTCGGTTTGTAGAAGAGAATTGACCTCTTTCTCTCTCTTAGATGGTCACGCATTTGCGAATAATACTAACGTTTGAATAAAATCAAAGCGACTTGGCGATTCACATTTATTTGTTGCCATGAAAACGTTGATGTAACAATCATGCATTATTTTTTCTATAATTTTTAATTAAATTTAGTTCAATCGCAAATCTATGCTAAATTTACTAAAAAAACTAAAGTATAATGGATATTCCGTCTATTACTAAAGAGCAGTTAACATTAACGCCACCCGATGTTCGGCAAGCAGCTGAAATATTAACAATTTTTGAAGTCTGCGCTAGATAATAAATATCTTCCAGCAAAAGTAAGCGTTAAATATTTTTATTAATGTGAACTAACCGTATATCTTTTCTAGATCGCATTAATAATGGGAATAATGGGTGCTTGCCGCTCAATTAACTATATAACATGAAAATTAGCGAAATTCAAGATTTGGGGACAACACTACTTGTTACAATACCTAGCACAAAAACAAAAATTACACGAAAATTCACAATAACTGGCGAGTTTTACGAAATATGTAAAGAGTGTATATTTAAGCGAAAAGTGACATAGTATTTCTCCAGATGAGAAACGGAAAATTAAGAAAACAAAAAATTGGAATTAATTCCTTTATAAAAATTGGTAGAGATATTGCTAATTTTTTGAAACTACTAAACCCACAAATCTACTCTGAACATAGTTTCCGGAGAACTGTCGCTACGATTTTAGTTAATGCGGGTGGTGATATTACTACCTTGAAAAGACATGGGGCTGGAAGTCCACAACGGTAGCAGAAGGTTACATTAATGACTCCACACAAAATAACGAGAATACGGCTAACAAAATTGCAATTACAAATATTAGAGGCAGTAATGTTATTACTGAAACAAATATCGGTGAATTACACAATATTAAACTAAATGGAGTGCCAGCATTAAATATAAAAAATTGTTCTAAATTTACAATTAATATAAATGTTAATAAATAAAATTTCCTTATAATTTATGGTTAATATTATAAATGTTAATTCCTCTTAAATTGGTGTGTTTTTGACGATAACTAGATTAATTAGCGTTTAATAAAACAAATGAAAACAATTTTTTTACATTTTCATCATATTTGACAGATCAACATGTCCCTGTTAATTTTAAATGAAATAAGTATTTGAATTAAATTAAAAATATTTGTAGTCGTCGACAAAACATACTATACAAGATACAACTCGCATATACGGGCTATTAATCACTCGAACGATTTGCTCCACTCGCCTCTCTTATATGTTCGTTATATAATATACTATTAATACTTTCATCTGGTAGAGAATTCAATTCTTTAAAGAAAAGTTCCTGTAGAGCTTTTGCCTAAAACAATTAGGGAAGCAGAAATTCGGGAGTTCATGTTTACCATGCGATTTCCTATGGTGCGTCGGTGTGTAGGTTGGAACGTAAAAATCAACAAAGTTAGAGGACTTTTGCCGATTTTCAAAGTTAGCGGTCACTATTTTGGAAATAACCCATTTCCAGCTGTCAAGTTTTTGTACATTTTTTACCTTTATACTAAGATAACTTTGGCTTTGATACTATGGCAAATAAATATCTAGCTCTCTTGTACACAATTTTATGTAATTATCTTTGTACATAAAAAAGATTTACTTATCTACTCTTATTTAAATTATGCCCTACACATTCATATACTGCTTGATTACTCTGAAATTACATTTAAAAGCACCAAAACAATCTAACAATAATAAAATATCCGTTTTATTATGGCATGTGATAATTTTCTAAACCCATTAAGGTAAATATTCCATTTATTCTAATGAGTATAACACAATGAGATAATGTATAATAGTGTAGTATACCTTATAAAATAAGCTTCCGTTTTAATGTTGCAGAAGCTAAGCTTAAAAGGTTAAAAGGAAAAAAACTGTTCAGGATTGAGGTTGAAATAAAGCTTAATGCATATTTACATTTCAACGTTGAAATGAGAATTTATATCATACATTTTACATAATACTTAAAAGTCCTAAAGACAAACATTTGATCTGTAAGACTTTATTATCTATATCATCCTTTGTAAACAAGATTTCCACAAAATCAAAACAGAATAAGCACTGAGTATGCACAGAGATAAAATGAAAGTACGAGGGTCGAGCTGAATTTATTGAGAATAAGAAGATCTAATAGGCCGTGAAAAACAAAACATACATTGTTATTTAGAGAAATTCGTTATCTGTCATTTGAAGTTTTGCTGTTAAGTTCATTATAACTCAAGTTATTAATTTTTTAAAGTAGAATTACAAGTACAAAAATGGAATTAACAGGTCGTAGGTTCAAATCCTATTCGAGTTAAACTTTTTATTTATGTATTTAATGAAATTCATAATAATTTATTATGGTTTTAAAAAATGTTTAAGCGCTATGCGCGCTCACGCTCACTCTCACTCTCACTCTCACTCTCACTCTCACTCTCACTCTCACTCTCACTCTCACTCTCACTCTCACTCTCACTCTCACTCTCACTCTCACTCTCACTCTCACTCTCACTCTCACTCTCACTCTCAATCTCACTCTCACTCTCACTTTCACTCTCACTCTCACGCTCACTCTCACTTCCACTCCTACTCTCACTCTCACTCTCTCTGTCTCTCTAACTCTCTCTCTCAACAAATTTATTCACCATGGTATAATTAGAAGATATCACACAGTTTGGAACATCATCTTGTGACATGATTAGAAGTTAACTTCAAAAACAGCGTTCACTTCCCGATTCAAGATTAGTTGTTCACTTGGAACAGGTATAACGATGGCTGCAGGTTGAAACTGTTCACTAAAGATAGGATAAACCATACCTAAAATAGTTACTACAGAAATAGACGAATTACTGTTAAAAATAGAAAAATTAAAAGTGATCTGGAAACGTGTGCTGTTACACAAACGCTGTAATAAGTAAATAGAATCATGCAAACCAAAAACAAAGAAACAGATATACAAGCAAACAAAGAGACCAGCAATTAGTTAAGTGCGAAAGCGCAAAACATGTAAACCCCGTAAACATACAAATACATCCGACAAGCTAAATTGTATAACAAGAAACATCCCAAATGTTATAGCTTGTTTAAGCTAACTTCCAATTATGCTAGAAGATGATGTTGTAAGCTGTGTGACTTCTAATTATACCACAAGATGACGCTGCATCTGGTTCTAATCCAGAAGAGAGAGACAGCCAAATGGCCCATTAGAGAGAATGAGAGAAAGTTTGTAAGTTGGCTAGTTTTATTCGCTTGCATGTTGCGAAGATGTTGAAACAAGCTCCTAGATTTTGGCAAAATGACCTTAAATGCAGGAACAGTATTCGGGGTTCTAGACCAAGATGTTGAATTCAATTGAAGGAGTTTTAAGACACATGTAAAAAAGATGGCGGATCCAAAGCGACAAGAAGATGGCAGAAAACTGAAAAGGCACACAAAAACAAGATGGCAGAGAGTCAAAAGTGAACACTAAAACAAGAGGGCGGAAAGCTAAAAAGCCTGATGAGGATTTCTAATCAAGTTGCAGAACTGAAGATGCTGGAGGTACCCATTTGAAGATGCTGCGTCGCTTTGAGATATGAACCCATCTGAACTGAAAAACCAGTTTATAATGAAGATGACAGAAAGCGGGGGTTGAATAACTGGTTCAAAAGGATAACAGGAGATGAAAGAAACATCGCAAAAGAAGGGGGTGAAAAAATCGCCGCAAAAAACCTGATTTTTTTTTTACGATTGTGGGCCTGAACAGGCTAAATTAGGCCTATCGTGCTAAAGCACTCAGGAACACTTAGGAGGATGGATAGAGAGATAACGAATTGCCAATAGATGCCTATGAACAGCTACCTTAAATTTTCTCATATCATAAGTGAGAGGAAAACAGGAACTAGGGAGATCATTCCAGAGTTTAGAAGCCGTGTAGAAAAATGTGGATTGTGCTCGTTAGGTACAAGTGGAGATTTGTACTGCATACTGATGATGTGAATGAGCGAACCGAGTGTTTCTCGCAAAGATAGCCCGAGATGGTATCAAAGAATATAATTCAGCAGCACAATAGCCGTTGTAATAACGATAATACAAAGAAAGAACTGAAACCATCCTTCTATGCTCAAGGGACTGTATGTGAGAAGTTAAGGACGGGTCATTTATAAGCCTAATCGCTCTCTTTTGAATACGATCAACGATATCGAGAGCGTATTGGGGAGCACTAACCCAAAGGTGAGAATTATATTCCAGATGAGGCCGAATTTGGGCCTTATACAGCAGAAGGAGATGCCGAGAGGTAAAGTACTGTTTAGATCTGTACAAAAAGCCTATTTTACGAGCAGCTGTTTTGGTAGCTGACAGAAGATGGTCAACCCATGAGAGATTTGAAGATACAGTCATACCCAACAGAGTAATAGTCTGAAAACTTAAGAACTGAGCCATTCATACTTACAACAGGAAATGATCGATCTTTTTTGGCGGACATAAGGCAACACTGAGTTTTGTTAGCATTAAATTTAACTACATTATTGCTTCCCCATTCGAGAATACATGGAATGTTTTTTTTGATTGAATTTGCCATTTCACCTTTAATTTCTTGATTTGACATAGAAGGTGGATTATCACTATGAGTAGACTGAGATGAACTACAGTGAAGAGTGCTATTGTCAGCAAAGCAATGGATGGGGTTAGTTGTTGAAGAAATCAGGTCGTTTATGTACAGTAGAAAAAGTGTAGGCGCTATAACGGATCCCTGTGGTACGCCCGCGTTAATGCTAACTTCTTTTTAAAAAAAGCCATCAACTACGACACGTATTCGTCTTTTATCAAGGAAACTAGCAACCCAATTGATGAGCGTATCATTTAACCCAAACGAGGTGAGTTTGGCAAGTAAACACTTATGCCAAACTTGGTCAAATGCCTTTGAGATATCTAAAGCGACTACAACTGTTTCACCGGACTGCTCTACTGTATTGTTCTAAACTTGGGTCACATATGAAAGAAGATCGCCTGTTGAGCGACTTTGCCTAAACCCATATTGGTGGTCACTAAGGAGTTTGTTAGTTTCGAGGAACGTGAGCAGTTGCTGATTGATGGCCTTTTCCATGATTTTAGACAAAATGGAAGTGATGGCAATTGGTCGGTAATTTGAGGAATCGGTCTTATCACCTTTTTTGGGAATAGGTTGAACATTTGCTAACTTCCATGATGAAGGGAATTCCCCAGAAAACATAGAGATCGTATAGAGCTTAGATAGTACTGGTACTAGTTCGGGGGAACATTTCTTTAAGACAATAGCTGGAATACCGTCTGGGCCAGTCGCCTTATTGAGATCAAGCCTACTGATGATCGATTCCAAGAGCTTGTACCGAAAATGAATTGGTTTCATAGCGTATTAAGAAGAGTTGACTAGGGGCACATCTTTTCCAGACACGAGTTTGATGCAAACAAATCCACAAAAACGTTGGCTTTGTCTACAGCATCAGCTACTACCGAACCGTCAATAGACGTCAGGGGGGGAAATGAAGATGTTCCAAAGTTTTTACTAATGGCTTTAGCTAAAGACCAAAATTTACGACTGACTAAAGGAGATGTAGCTAGTTCATTGCATTTTCGTTGTTCGAACAACTTTTTAGTTTTAGTGATGACACTTTTGCAGATATTTCTAGCACCAACGTATTCTACATGATTGTCGACCGATTTATTAGATTTCCATTTAATGTAACATTTATTTTTTAAAGATATTGCATCAGCACAAGCCTTATTGAACCAGGGTTGGGAACGTGAATGACCTATACGGTTATAACCTTAACTTAAGCCAAAGTATAACAACAATTATTAAAAGGCGTCAAATTGTAACATTAATAGCGGCTCCAAGTGTATAAACACTAAAACTGGGCCAACTTATAACATTTAATAAAAAAGCGATGATGTAATATACCATTCGTAATTGATCAAATAATTTAATTAATATAAAAAATTACCTTTTAATAATCGCTACTGCCGTCGGCTCATCGGTAGATGAATATAAGGGTGGGTTCTAATTTAGAGTTTAATTAACCTACCTGAAATGCTAGTTGCTTCTTTTCTGCTTGATTATTTTCACTTAATTCCAAAAATGTTATCAAAAATATTATGAAAAAAATAATAAATTCTCGAGCGCCATGTTGTCTTTCTTTTTTTTTATATATCTATCTAGGAACAACAAAACCTAGTTATTGAATACTATAAACAAATTAACACAAATGAAAATAAAATAACAAGTTATACATAAGTTTATTTAATATATGTTTGAAACGAAAAAAAATTCAGAAGTCATAAACTAAACTAAATTATAAAAAAACTTTACCTTTTAACGGCTCTGTACATACACTGTGACAGATACTATGAAGCAGAATGGTTCATATGGTGAGGTCAATGTCTTGCTTAGTTATCCTTAAAATATGGAATTTCCTTGAAGTTTAATTCGCCAAATTTATTTGTAAAAGAATGTAGAACTTGCGTTGTAAAGGTAACTCAAGTAAAACTTGCCATTTAAAATAAATAGTACAGTAAAGTATTGACTTATACGTGCCATTAAAGATTATTAAGTATGCAAAATATAATGAGAAAAAAAATAACTTACCACCAAAATTCTGATGGCATCAAAATATAAAAAATTAAGTAAAAATCATGCTTATTGCTGTTAACAGTCAGCATTAAGTGAATTACAAAAAAGCTTTCCGAACAACTGAAGTGTATTCCCCTTAAAAATCTTCACGCTTGCGCGAATACAATAATATAAATGCAATTTTTTTAAGAAAGGGAATATTTATGTAATATTACACCCAAAAGATATGTTCTAGGAAATGCAATTTAAGTTGCCTTTCTCAATTTTACATGTAAATAATTAAAAACTCCTCTAATTTTACGCCAAATAAATTAATGATCTTAGATTAACGTATTTTTTAATACAACCACAAAAAAAAGGTTGTTACACGGTACTGTTTTTTGGGAATGTATAACTCCATTCCCATGATTTATAGGTCATTGAAGCTTATTTAAACAACAATATGCAAACAATATATTAATTCTGTTCTGAAGAGTCTTACAGCCTCAAAGTAAAGAAATTAATATTTATTAACTGTAATAGTTATTATTAGTATTCCATGGATATCAAACTCTTCAACCTTTTCAAAAGTAACGTATGATAAACTTTATCAAAGGTCTTTGTTTTTTGATCAGCATACTCGGCATTCAACGAAAGTTGATTTAGAGATTCATGAATAAACTGTCTGTATTCTATAAGATTGATCCTAATTTTATAAATCTGTGTTGCTCTTTAATTTAAAATTTTAACACGCGAGAGCAAGAGTTGTGACAACAGATATGTCTATATCTTTGCATGTCAATGTAATCACCAGATTTACAGACAGGAGTAACATATAAGTTATTGTCCATGTATCAGGAAACGTACCTTCTGAGAGAGATTTGTGGGATTAAGTTTGCAAAAGATTGAACAACAAATCCTTGCAGAATTTTACCGTACGAATTAGGATTCGCAAGAAACCATGCACCAACCCTTACAATTAAGGCGTTAATGGCGTCAGATATTAATTCTTTAGTAATATTTTAACGAAGGGACGTTATTACGACCTTCCAACCTACACAGTGGAAATGAAAAGAAATGAAATAATTTTAATGATTTTTTAGAATAATTATGCAATATACGTGTATACGTTTATAACGCAAATAAGCAACATTGTAAAAACAAAAACAAATAATCTGTGTCAGATGGACATTTAAAACTTCATGCCAGATATGGGTTAATAGATCTTTTAATTTTTTATCTTTAAAGGGAGTGATGATGACTTAGATTTACTGGCTGAAAGGACCATAACTTCTTCGTAACGAATTTGACAGAATTTTCAGTACGCCTAATGTAATAATAATAATAATAGTTTCTTATCACACATTTAGAACGTTATCTAAGTAAGGAAAATGTAAATAATCCCCGTGATTTTGATTAATTTTATTATTTTTTTATTTAATATTTATTTATTTATTAACTTACCTTTTGTGAAAATTATTTATGTTAATATATAATATTAACACTGTCTACTCTAATGAACAGGGCCGCTTTAGACGTGAAACGTGATGTTTAGGGGCAGGTTTTCAGAATATACGTGTTATCTCGACGGTGTTTAGAACGAAGAGAATTTATTAAAACAGGTAGATATATAACCTTTAGAAATAAAAGATTTATTTATATCCATCCCGAGATATTTTAATCGAAACGCTTTAATTTAAATATTTTTGTTCGAATACTTTGGAAATACTTTCATAGAGTAACAATGGTTGATTACATTAGTTGCCGGTGTTGAATTTATACTTGCATGTGTATTTCTTTCGTATTGAAATAACAAATCAGGTTTTTATAAACGTTAATGTAAGCATGTCGTTAACAAATAAAATATTTGTCTGGGAAACGACCTTATAACAAATATATTTTAGGACTTATAACATATAAAAACCCGCTGCCAAATTATCTGCCATAATGATTTCTCATATATGTCCGCCATTTTGAATTTTGAATTTTGACAAATGATTTATTGTTAGCGATCTACCCCCAATACTCGACTTTCAAATAAATTTTGCTCCCTAAAAACGGTGCGTCACTGGCAGTGACACAAAATTGATCATTAGCCCACAATACCTGAATTTTAGTCATATCGAATTTTCAACACGATAATCCCGCCTTTCAAAAAAATCGGTTGATAAATTAATTGAACATGATAATCCCTATTTTTGACCCACCATTTTGACTTTTGTAATTTTGACAAATGATTTATACTTAGCGATGTTAAAAACCCCCGACTTAAAAAAAAAATCGGTTGGTAAATTAAAAAATGCACAATTTTGTACCCTAAAAACGGCGCGCCACTGGTTATTATATATTTTTTTATTTTGAAATTATGTAAAAAAAGTATTAGTTTGTTTTTTAATTATGTAACTTTTTCAAATTTGAAGCAATGAGTTTTTAAATTTTCTAATCCCCTAAAAATGCCCCACCACTGGTTGGATTTTGCTCATTAACGAACTTGACCTAGACTTTTGTCTCTAATTTCACATCGATAGCTTTAATGGTTCAAAAGATATCCTGTGCACACAAGTAAACACAGACAGATACATTTCTTCTAAAAACTTTTTTTTATCGATATGTTTAATGTTTCAAAAGATATCGAGCACACTCATACACAGACACAATCAAGCACGAGATTTTCTTTTCTAAAAATGTGTTTTTCGTATTGTCTAGGCCACAAAACGTCGAGAAATGTAAAAAAAAGTGTTTAAAATTTAAACCGATTATATAGCTTTCTCCTTATACGTACGTGTATGAGAAAGCAAAAGGTAAGTTTTCATCGCGGCTTAGCTCAGCGACACACATTACTTAAGATACTTTCTGTGGATTGAGGGCTTTTTTCTTGATACGTCGCGTCGTAAAGGAATGCATGTAAGGCGCAACTCGTTTTTGAAGTAATTAAAGTACAACAAAAAATGAGAAAATTGTACTTTAATACCACATGTAATCTTTCCAGGGGACATTTAGTATATTAAATTTTATTCCTTTGTTTTAATAGCTTAATAATTAATAAATTTTAATAATTAATGACAGTTAAACCTGCTATTTAATTCTGTTATTTGTAAAATATATTTTTACATTTATTTATTTTTTCTGTGTAACGAGAAAAGATATCTACTTGCGGTTTTTACCAAAGTTGATATTTTTTATACTCTTTTTCGTAAGTTAAAAATAATCATGCCCTTGTGTTTAAAATTTTCGAGAAATTTATCTCCTCCCCCCCTCATTTAACAAAATAGAGAAAAAATGCTAAAAAAAGAAAATGTTTCTAAGCTTACGTAGTTTACAATAAAACTATTTTGGACATATCTTGATAATGACGATTTAAGAGAAAAGCCGATTTTCTAACTTGAAAGTAATTTCCAGCGATTTCTCTTGGCCGATTTACGTATTAGTATTTTCTTTCCAATGTTGTCAGATTGACAGTACCCGAGATATAGCCGGCGTCCATTCTTAGGTGGCCACCCGGTACTTACGTGTACAGTCAATGTAAGTTAATATCGAAACGATTTTGCTGTCGAGAACTTCATTTCTTAACAATAAGATAAAGCAAAACATTAATATATAAAGGTAAGGTACTTTCCAATACTTTTCCATAGTGTAAAGGTAAATGTAATATATCCTGCTTTCATATTTAATGACAAAAACAAAAGGTATCTTCAAATAAAAATTTACTTTAAACGGAGTGTTGAGCAAGAACCGTCTCTCACCCCGCTTCCTTCAACATGAAATCGAACCATACATATTCAATTGTCAAACTGTACAACATTTTCTTAACGCACGAGAGGAATTTCTTAACGTGGTATTATATTGCAGAACGGGAGCTGTAAGCTGTTTGTAGTTCTATTGGACCTCGACTTTTTCTCGTGTTTTTTGATTTACCAGGCAACGATCCTATACTGACTTTTGCTTCATCTGACGGATATGTGGAGTACAAAAAAATATTGGGCGAGTGCTTAAAGATAACACAAGGAATATCACGAACCTTTACTACGCTGCCGCTCTCATTCCTTAGAACCTTTGTAAATATTTGTTCATGTAGAGCTTTAAAGTTACAAAAATCTCTAATATTTATAATATAAGATGTACAATTGTATCTGGCAGTTCGCACGACTGTGTCCCATTCAGATGGTGCGTAGATAATACTCTTATTGTGAGAAATTTCTATACCAGTGTGGACGGAATCTACGGGCATAAACGTATGACCTGGCAGCATTCTCCTAGTGTTTTAAAAACCAATTTAGCATTACTAGTATTTGGTGATTTTTATTTTGACCACTGCAGCTATCCCAGTGTAACAAAATATCTTTAACATTAGGGTACTGACTATGTACTGACTGTCTATTTGTAAACACAAGGATAAATATCATTGGCTCCCCTTTTGCCATCACATTCGCCCCAAACCGTTCCTCCGGTGTTTTATTTATGGGAGGATCCATAACTATCGCTCTTTGAAGTAAATATATCGGTCTTGCTGGTTTCTATATAACCCAGAAGTCTGTCAGAAACATCAAAAGTCTTCATCAAACATTTTCTGCAAACCTTAACTTTATTTTCACCTAGTCGCGAAGTGTAAGTTCAAATTGTGTTCTATTGGACTCTGTGTTTGTTCTTTTTCGCTTAGTTTCGTGTTCTTCTATATAATTTAATAAGAAATCTCTTTACCTTTGATGGTCAAGGGACCAATATTCTCTGAAAATTAAATTCCTATCTTCTTTATTAAATGTACTGCAACGTCAAGGTCCACATCTTCTTCCATTGGAACAAAGGTTTTCTTGAACTTTCCTTTCTCATTTCACTACAGCTTTGTGACCTACATAACTTGTACCATGACATCTTTTGCTTTTTCTTATTTGATTCTTACCTTCTAATCTTTTTCTTCTCTTTCCGTAACCCATATCTTTATTTTTTGTTCACCGGGTGCATCGCCATTACTTTCAGACTGGCTGCATGGTTCATTGATATCTCCATTATCTTCTATAAGGTCTAATACATCTCTCATTTGCCTTTTTATTACTAATTTCTGTTTTTTTTTCCAATTCCATTATTTTTATTTTAAGTTTCACTAATTACAGTGACACTATTCTAAGAATGGCTGCTTGGTTCATAGTTATATCTTGCTTACTTTCAAAAGAGATTGCACTGTTTTCTGTTAAATGATACAATTTTAGATCAGCGTTGTTTAAGCTTTCAAAATCTACCTGCTTACTTGCTCCTGTTGTATTCATATCTTCATTTACTATTCGCAATTAACAAAGCAGTATGTTAGTTTTTTAATTTTAGTTGGTTAATACTTTGAATGCGAAGTTAGTCATGATTGTGCTTTACTAAAATTGAAATATGCTGTCAAAATTATTTCTTTGGTGAATTGATTATGATTTAACTACAGGTATCTGTTTTTTGATGGTGATGTTTTTCATTGTTAGCCTTTGTCCGTTAGAGGGTGTTCTAATTTATCATATTCAAGTGTAATAATATTTAACCTATTAAAGATTATGATTAAAATAAGATTAGATTCCGTAGTTGGCTTTTTCATATACATTCTCTAACCAATATAGCAGGCTTATATTTGCATTTTCATATTTTATGAAACATTTATTTGACATAAATTAATTTTTTTAAACTATCATCATTTACTGAGGACGATAACTGTAATTATTTGTATGAAAAATTAATAAAAATACATGATTATATACCCAAAGATATGTATTTCAGTTGAGTAATAATCGTAAACGTTTGAAGTTTCATAGTCCTTTTAAACAAGTATTAATACGTTACAAAATCTGCTTCCGCCGCGTGACACGTTCATTAAAAACTTCGATTATCTTATAAGCCGCCTTTTACATAAATGAACTGTACGTTTTATCCACCATTATTCCCATTTGGGAACATAGTGAGAATAATTGGTTTAAGTAATTTATGTTTCTCAATTGATAACCAACTCACGTTGCCATTAGATGACATCAAAATAACATACAGCAATGTGGACACTCTCCTAACGTCATTTTTTAATTAGTTCTGATTTTTTAAACTTGATGATTATTGAGGTGTGTGACGAAGACTTGAGAATTTGATATTTATTACGTAATCATATTGAGTGAAGCATCGTTGATATTTTTGTATGCATCCGAGCGCCTTTGGGAATAGAAAGATTAGATAACCTGTACATAAAAAAAGTCGATAATCGTTTTAGCTACATTTGAAATTGAATGTTCCCATTTGGGAACATATCTGTGCTGTCTCGTTTCACGGTCATTCTGTCCAAAATTTGTACAATGGAAAAGACGTTCACGACAATAGACGAAGCGTGGGTATACTTTCACTCCCTAAGTGACCCAGAGATTGCAGCTATGTCAGATGACGAAGTAGAGTTTTGCCAATTACCATCTGACAACGTGTGACAGATGAGAAAGAGATTGACGAGAACAATCTTAGTGCCATTGGTCCCTCGAATGTCTGTAAAAAGGTGAACTTATTTTGAAAATCCAAAGTTGTGGCTTCTGTGTGCGATAACCTTCCTACTGTTGGTTGTTGAAAAATGGAAGCCAAAAACTTCAACCAATTCGGAAAAACGAAATCCAACGAAACCCCCACAAAAAAAAACAAAAAATGTCAATGGAAATTCTGCAATGGAGCAAAAAGTCGTCATTTCTTCATAAAATTTCCAGAACATCTATTTAGAATATTGCAGAGAATCATCCAGATTTGTTAACTAAGGAACCGTTGGATCTATTTTTTCAGTTTACCCCGCAAGGTTATTTACGGCATCTTTCCAACATGACGGAAACATATGCCTCGCAACACGGAGTTCAGTTGTGTTACGGTAAAAACTTGCAGTAGAACGGGATAACACGAAAAATTTGGGGTTTGCATGACTGCTCAGTGGTTGGGGGTGCGTAAGGTTTTACTTAATTTTGCGCACAGTAGGATAGCTTGCCATAAATAAGTCACAGTACGGGTTGGGTTGACATAAAACCGGAAATGGCGCCAACGTATTTGAAACTACACAATCGGGGTTGAAATGCCTGGCTACGAAGGTTCACAGCTCGTCTAAATACCCAAATAAGTCGCTTATCTTTGGACGTAATCACAGGTGATCCTGGGACCTGCAGATCTTCGCTACACCTGCAAGGCTATAAAAGTATTGCACGTTTATCTTAAATAATTACGTACCGCAAAATTCGTCAATAATCTGATTAAAAAACAATAATGTTGTTACGTTACTTTACTTAATAAATCTGACTTTCGATCAAATTATAATTCTAAGAAAAGAAAACACTTTAAATCAATTTTTACCACCACTTGAAATTATATAAATCAATTCGCTGCAAAATACACTCCAGGCCATAAAAAAACATTAACGCATCTTTCGTTAAATGTTACGTTACAATTAAAATAATCAATTGAGGATCTTTCGAATGGAATTACTTTACTCACAACAACCAAAGAAAATATTGACGTTAATTCGATTATCTCATCTATATAACAAAACAAACACTTAAATTGCGCGTAAATAATGCGCTGTACAAGAAACGTGGTTAACAGCTGGATTCACCTTAAAAAAATAACAAGTTCATTAACTTATAGAGATGTATTATAAATAACACGCCTCACAGATATCGAAACAATCGTTACATTGGCTTTCCATGCAAATTAAATTACTTCGTTTACTTAAAATGCAGTGATACTAGCTAGTTTCAACGTCTACCTTTACTAAATTACTGTAAATATTACTCGTATGCCAAGATCACAAATGGTTATAACAAATAATATAAGTTCCCCATTTTAACGCAATCATCAGATAACATGTCGGTACAAAATTGTCAATACAACAAATAAACACTCATATAAATTTGGATTATAACTCAAAAGAATACGCTTGCCTTAAACTTTAAATCGGAAAATATTAAAGGAATTGACCCTGCAGGACAGCGTATTCAACCGTTAGCACATACGAAACACACAATACTTTATTAAAACTCGTCAACACACAGCAATAATACGAACCGAAATGATTACCTTAAATTTGATCAGCCTTTACATTAATTGGCTCCTTTAATTTACCCCTTTCGTTATACAGCCACCTGGTGGAAACCAAGGGGATGAACCCTACAGCGGCTTCGGCCATGTGATCGACGTTCTAACTAGGCTCGAATCTCTCAGTATGACTTACCTCGAGAAGGAAAACGGCGCGTCGATTCAATGTCTGAACCGCCGATGATGAATATCTCAATTGGTTGTGCCGTAGACTGCGGTCTATATTTATTTACACGTTAATCGTTAACTTTACTCTACTAACGACCTAGTTCTGCATGGCACCTATTATTTTTCCTTAACAACACAAAAAGCTTAAGTATATATAGCGAGTTTTTCGTCATCGACGACACAATAAAATCCCTTCAAAGGGTTGCTTGAGGAAAATTGCCCCTACTCACGGAAGTTCCGCGATAATTCACCAGTTGTGGTGACTTTAACTTAATAACGCCTCTGCGTCTACACTAAGAGTCCCTCGTGAATAATTCACATTCCGCCACATTGCATTAAATCTTAAATAACCAATCATAAAAAAGGATTGCTTAAACACATCGCAACAAGTGGGTTGCTATAAATCTAATTGACATACTGTAAGTTGATGCTTTCATTACGACGCTAGTCCTTAACGCCTCGTATCTAAATGCGAAACTCTTTGTTTAAGACCAAAAATTTTATCGAAAACTCCCTCCAACCTGTCTCCTAAAGCATTTTAAAAACCGCCATACATGCTTTCTACAACATATTTGAATACAAAGTAACAAATATATAATTATCCAACGGCGCAATTTCAACGGCAATGCTTATTGTGATTGACAAAATTTACAAAATACAAACAATTCTTATTTACAAAGAAACTACTTAATTCTCAACAAACTTAGTAAAAGGGATTTTATTGCCTCTCGGTGCCAATCCGTAAACCAAATCTTTGTATCAAACTTCCATCTAAACTTGATAAACAAACCAAAACTTATATTTCAGATTAAAGATTCTAAATGCGACTACCATTTGTAAGAATTTCGAATACTTTCAAAATACATAAAAGACAAAAAAAAAACGTTACAATCTAAAAGCTTCCCAAAAAAAAAAATTATGCGTTATCAAGTTCAATTGCATGAACTTATACTACATTTCAGAAGTCCGGTACTAATAAATACTTCATAATTTCCCAACTAACGGCCAATAATCGATGAAATTACGACCACGTGACAGCACAAGATATAAATGAAGATATAAATTGTTCAATCAATTACGTCGAGAAAAAGGTTTAGAGATACAAAGAAAAACTTTCACCTGATGGACAATAACGATATTACAACCTACCAAAAACTATCAAATATTCAACCAATATATGACCACCTAAATGTAAAGTGTAAATAGCTGCATATTTCATAAACATAAAAATACCTAGATCTATACCTTAAACGTATCGATTATGTCCTATGCAATTTTTTGGTACGACGCGTAATCTAACGGCAAAAAAATTCCTAAGGTAGAATTTAAGTGTAAGTCTAAAAATTAATTAAATATGAATGAGAATGGTTAAACTGTGTTATTAATATCTTCCAGTAGCGGGCGACTTTGGAATTTCTTTAAATTAACGTTATATTAAGTTCTATTTGACATGAAGTTTTAAACGCCATTCTGACACAGATATTTTTTTGTTTTTACCTGCCTGTTTACGTAATGAACATATAAAAAAGAGGCTGCATAGTTACCCTAAAAAAATTATAATTAAAATTATTTCTTTTCTTTAAATTTAAGTTAGAATCTAGATGTCTATTAACCTTTGTCTGTCATGAAGTTTTAAACGTCTGTTTGTCATAGATTACTGTTTTTGCGTTTACAATGTGGCCTATTTTCGTATACTTCTTATAAAAGAGTTTGTATAATTATCCTAAAAAAATGCTATTCAAATTATTTCATTTCTTTTAACTTCCATTCTGCCTTTTCATTTCCTGCTTGACACATAGACATGTTACTTAATAACTAGATAGCCAGAGTATATGAGCTGCGCGTTTACAATACGAGAAAACTTGAACATTTCAATAAGGTCGAAAATTCGGACATGCGCAGTCGTATCATTAGAATTGCCAAGTTCAATGTTTGATATCAATTGTAATTGTCAAAAAGCGTTTCTCTAACCTCGGTTTTTCGCGCTTTTGGAGTTTACTATTAGAAGAAGTGAAATATGAGAAGCTGCATAGTGCCTTTTTGTCAAAATGAAAGCAAAAAATTAAAAGAAAATCTACAATTTTTCAAGTGAGGTCACAAATAATTATATAATTACAACTATTTGCCATCTTGCACACACGGCGGCTTATGTTTACACAGTAAAGTATTCACTAGTGCACAATTCCTAATACCCCCATGCGCAGTTTCAATTCGGATCATACATGGTTTCAAGGATTGTTTATCTAGTTATTAAGTAAGACATCTATGGTCTGACAGGAAGTTTTACATGTCTGTTTGACATAGATCATTGCTTTTGTTTGTTGCCTATTCTCGTAACGAACTTATAAAAGAGGTTGCATAATTACCCTAAAAAAATGTTATTAAAGTTATCTCATTTCTTTTAATTTCCATTTTGTAGATTGGAAGGTCGTGTGGTGTTCCACACCAGATATTTTAAAATATACATGTATTCCAGGTAAGCTCATCTCCATTCTGATCTAAATACTCAATCTTCTGCACGGTCCACGTCATCTTCACAAATAGAAACCATTAGGTTCATACTGAGGTTAGGGGTTTGTGGAATAACTTCATGTTAAGTAATTGAACATACAATTTATAATTACTTATCATTTAATTCTTTCAGAAAGAAGTTAAATCGTATGAAGTTACAAATAACTTTACTGCAATTCTATTTGTTAATGTTGCAAATTCAGTTTTAAAATCTGTGTTATACCCAAATACTCATATAATATTATCGCATTGTAATGTAACATAGAATTACATAGATAGATATGTGTACTGTAATAGCTGTCAAGGACATCCCTTGTCATTCTCAGCATTGTAAAACAAGAGTTATGGTCATTGATTAATGCAAATCGTGGTATGTACGCGTATCCACTATATTTATCCTCAAAAATATTTTGTATTGACAAAGCAGTAGAAAGAAAGATACAGTTAATGTGAAAATATTGTCTGATGTTCCAATTAAATGATTGAAGCTGAGGTAAATAATTCGTGAATAGATTTGGGACTAAACACCCCAGAAAATTTAAAATAGATATGTACTGTAACAAATTCCCCAAATATTCTGCTATAACATAAGTATATTTTTCTTTCATATCGATTTGATTGGTGTAATTTTACAAATTTACAAATTTTAATAATTATTATTATTCGTCAACAGAAAAATCCCTTTATGTAACGAAATACATATTTGAATTAGAATTTAGTTTCGACGTGTTGCTGTCACTATATGAAAATTTTTAAATACACAAATTTAATCTGGTTTCCATGAGATGGTTGCCCGGCCATAATACAACATGCGTTCAAAACATGCTCGTCGTTGGCGACTTCGTTTCTTACCGTTAGACGTAACTTAGCCGTACTGTTTTGTCTCAAAAGTAATGTAACGACAGAATACTTATCTTTTTTGGGTTTTTAATGGTGTATTTTAAATTATACAATCTAAACGTTTCGATAACACTTAAGAGTTATTTTCGTCAGTAGTAATATCTATCTATTAAAATTGTTAAAGATGTGAAAACAATTTTGTGAAAGTTGAGAAATTAAAACATAACACCAACCTGCTATTAATATAAGAGTTTGAGAAACTTATAAAGCCAACCATAGGTATAAAATATATACATATATATATATATATATATATATATATATATATATATATATATATATATATATATATATTTAAATAAGACAATTTTCTTTAAAACTTGTGTAAATAAACGTAAAATTAATTCAACGTTTCGGGAACGTCCTTTGTTCCCTTTGTCAAGAATTTATTTGACAATTACAGAAATTGAAATAAGGTAACTATTTTAACAAGTACAAAATATGAAACAAGGTAACTAATTTAATTTTAATCTGGACGAGTGTGTTTGACTTCGGGTAGTTGGTCTAGTATGTGATGTAGAAGGTGCAGAAGTGGGGACGCCTGGAATAGTTGCAGCATAAGTGTTTGAAATTGCTGGAAGATTTGGAGTTGGTTGAAATGTAGAATCAACTTGTTTAATGATATTCTTCCAAATTTGTGGCATTCTAGAAGTGTCATCTCGTTTATTGAGGGCGTTTGGTCTTCTTTCAATTTCAACTGCTTCTCTAATAATTCTTGCTTGTAAGGTATATAGAGGTGCAATTAAACGGATATTGTTGGTATTAATTTGGTGTCCTGTATCTAAATGATGTGTAGCTAAAGACGATGAAGGATTGTGCTGTTCAATTGCTAGTTGGTGTTCATCGGCTCTCGCATATAATATTCTGTTAGTTTGTCCTATATAAGTTCTTCGACAGTTGTTGCACGGTATCTCATACACTCCTTGGCTTTCATTAGGAACTTTGTCTTTGGGGTTTCTTAAAAGTTGGGACAAAGTTGAATGTGGTTTGAATACCGGTCTGAAGTCGTTTTTGGGAAATTTCTTTGCTATTCTGTCTGTAATTCCCTTTATATAAGGTAGAATAACAGGAATATTTCGTTCATTGTTTGACAAGCTATTATTTCTTGGTCTTCTTATTTCGTTGGTAATTTTCAATATTTCTTGATCTTTGTATCCATTTTGAACTAGTATTTTATTAATAGTCTTCATCTCTTCCGTTCTAGAATTTTGGTCAGATAAGTGGTAAGAGCGGTATATCAAGGATTTCATAACGCTACGTAATTGACCAGGATGGTGATGCGAGACAGAGTTCAAGTATCTATTCGTATGTGTTGGTTTTCGATAAACTTTGTGTGTAAATTTACCATTAGGAAGTCTTGTTATTAGGGTGTCCAAAAAAGGGAGTGAATTATTTTCTTCAACTTCCATAGTAAATTCAATGTTGTCGTGAATGTTGTTAATATGTCCTAGAAAATGGTTCAAGTTTCCTTTTCCATGGGGCCAAACTACAAATGTGTCGTCAACATAACGAAACCAACATTTAGGTTTTAAATCTGCAGAATTTAAAGCAATGGTTTCAAAATGTTCCATATATACATTCGCAAAAGCTGGAGAGTGGCGAGCCTATAGGTGTTCCTTGAATTTGCTTGTAGAATTGTCCTTTGTATGTAAAATAGGTTGAGTGCATGCAGTGGTTTATCAATTTGAGTATGTCTTGGTTTATTGAGTGTTTTTCTTCTAGAATTTTCATCGTGTCTTCAATAGGTATTTTGGTGAAAAGTGACGTTATGTCGAAGCTAACTAAAATGTCATTTGGAGCCAAGGGTACAATTTTGAGTTTGTGTAGAAAATCATAAGAGTTTTGATGTAGGATACAGCATTTTCACAAATCGGTTGAATAACTTTGGCTAGAAAACGAGCAAGGTCATGAGTCGGAGAATTGAATGCACTGACGATAGGGCGTAATGGCCAGTTTTCCTTATGTATTTTTGGGAGTCCGTATATTTTGGGGATTCTTGAACTCTTCTCTCTTGGAATTAGTTTCTGTTTTGTTTCTTTGTCTAATTTTGTAGAATTAATGATAGATTTTGTTGTTTTTCTATGTAAGTGGTAGGATTGCACTGATTTTTCTTATATTCTGAAGAAGTTAGCAGTTCAGACATCTTATGGTGATAGTCTTGAGAGTTGACAATGACAGTAGCGTTTCCTTTGTCAGCAGGTAGTATTAATATTTGGTCGTCATTTTTCATTTGGTTTAACATTTGGAGGTCTTGTTTGGTGATATTTTGTTTGGGAAGTTTGCAGTTCTGAAGAATGTGTGCTACGTTGAGTCTAATTTCGTCAGCTACCGTAGATTCTGTATCTTTTAAGGCGTATTCTACGTTATGATGATGTTTTCTACGGGAATCCGTTTAGGAGTGATGGCAAAATTAAACCCTTTACCTAAAACATTTAGAATATTATTATCAAGTTCTTTGTCACTTAAATTGTGTACTGTCCTTAACGGTTCTACATTATTTGCCTGCGATGTATACGGAGAAGAAACTTTGAATACCATCAAGATTTACAGAAAGCTACATATCAATAAATGTGAAACACTTACTAATTTAACTTTTTTAAAGCGTTGTCGTGACAATAAAATAATACCCAAGGGATTTAAATTGAAACCAAGACCAGACATTAATGGTTCTTATAAGATTTTATTCAAAACAAGCCTTGCCCTTTTAAGAAAAGCGATTGCCAATGAAAGGGCTAAACTTGACTATCTCAACCGTACCCATTATGACACATTCCAAACTTTACATGCTATCAAAATACACCCTTTCATATTCGATACGGTGGATCGTCTCATTGAAATTACTGTAGAATCGTCCTTGATGATAAAAACTAACCGACAGAAACAAAAATTTGAACGTCTGTCTCATACATCGCAGGCAAATAATGTAGAACCGTTAAGGACAGTACACAATTTAAGTGACAAAGAACTTGATAATAATATTCTAAATGTTTTAGGTAAAGGGTTTAATTTTGCCATCACTCCTAAACGGATTCCCGTAGAAAACATCATCATAACGTAGAATACGCCTTAAAAGATACAGAATCTACGGTAGCTGACGAAATTAGACTCAACGTAGCACACATTCTTCAGAACTGCAAACTTCCCAAACAAAATATCACCAAACAAGACCTCCAAATGTTAAACCAAATGAAAAATGACGACCAAATATTAATACTACCTGCTGACAAAGGAAACGCTACTGTCATTGTCAACTCTCAAGACTATCACCATAAGATGTCTGAACTGCTAACTTCTTCAGAATATAAGAAAAATCAGTGCAATCCTACCACTTACATAGAAAAACAACAAAATCTATCATTAATTCTACAAAATTAGACAAAGAAACAAAACAGAAACTAATTCCAAGAGAGAAGAGTTCAAGAATCCCCAAAATATACGGACTCCCAAAAATACATAAGGAAAACTGGCCATTACGCCCTATCGTCAGTGCATTCAATTCTCCGACTCATGACCTTGCTCGTTATCTAGCCAAAGTTATTCAACCGATTTGTGAAAATGCTGTATCCTACATCAAAGCTCTTATGATTTTCTACACAAACTCAAAATTGTACCCTTGGCTCCAAATGACATTTTAGTTAGCTTCGACATAACGTCACTTTTCACCAAAATACCTATTGAAGACACGATGAAAACTCTAGAAGAAAAACACTCAATAAACCAAGACATACTCAAATTGATAAACCACTGCATGCACTCAACCTATTTTACATACAAAGGACAATTCTACAAGCAAATTCAAGGAACAGCTATGGGCTCGCCACTCTCTCCAGCTTTTGCGAATGTATATATGGAACATTTTGAAACCATTGCTTTAAATTCTGCAGATTTAAAACCTAAATGTTGGTTTCGTTATGTTGACGACACATTTGTAGTTTGGCCCCATGGAAAAGCAAACTTGAACCATTTTCTAGGACATATTAACAACATTCACGACAACATTAAATTTACTATGGAAGTTGAAGAAAATAATTCACTCCCTTTTTTGGACACCCTAATAACAAGACTTCCTAATGGTAAATTTACACACAAAGTTTATCGAAAACCAACACATACGAATAGATACTTGAACTCTGTCTCGCATCACCATCCTGGTCAATTACGTAGCGTTATGAAATCCTTGATATACCGCTCTTACCACTTATCTGACCAAAATTCTAGAACGGAAGAGATGAAGACTATTAATAAAATACTAGTTCAAAATGGATACAAAGATCAAGAAATATTGAAAATTACCAACGAAATAAGAAGACCAAGAAATAATAGCTTGTCAAACAATGAACGAAAGATTCCTGTTATTCTACCTTATATAAAGGGAATTACAGACAGAATAGCAAAGAAATTTCCCAAAACGACTTCAGACCGGTATTCAAACCACATTCAACTTTGTCCCAACTTTTAAGAAACCCCAAAGACAAAGTTCCTAATGAAAGCCAAGGAGTGTATGAGATACCGTGCAACAACTGTCGAAGAACTTATATAGGACAAACTAACAGAATATTATATGCGAGAGCCGATGAACACCAACTAGCAATTGAACAGCACAATCCTTCATCGTCTTTAGCTACACATCATTTAGATACAGGACACCAAATTAATACCAACAATATCCGTTTAATTGCACCTCTATATACCTTACAAGCAAGAATTATTAGAGAAGCAGTTGAAATTGAAAGAAGACCAAACGCCCTCAATAAACGAGATGACACTTCTAGAATGCCACAAATTTGGAAGAATATCATTAAACAAGTTGATTCTACATTTCAACCAACTCCAAATCTTCCAGCAATTTCAAACACTTATGCTGCAACTATTCCAGGCGTCCCCACTTCTGCACCTTCTACATCACATACTAGACCAACTACCCGAAGTCAAACACACTCGTCCAGATTAAAATTAAATTAGTTACCTTGTTTCATATTTTGTACTTGTTAAAAATAGTTACCTTATTTCAATTTCTGTAATTGTCAAATAAATTCTTGACAAAGGGAACAAAGGACGTTCCCGAAACGTTGAATTAATTTTTACGTTTATTTACACAAGTTTTAAAGAAAAATTGTCTTATTTAAACTGTTATATGATGATTATGTTTTAATTTTTCAACTTTCACAAAATTGTTTCAACATCTTTAACAATTTTAATAGATAATATTACCACTGACGAAGATAACCGTGAGTGTTATCGAAACGTGTAGATTGTATTACATTAATATACAAATACGCCATTAAAATACCCAAAAAAGATAAGTGTTTTATTATGTGTAATAATGGTGAAGGTTTAAATTTTCGTATAATGTAACGATTAATACAAATTTTGTAGGCAGAATAGGTATTGTTCAAAAGGATAAAACGGGAGCTACCACAATCGTAAAGAATTTGACATGAAAGAGATAAAAGTTAATGTGGGTAAGCAAAAAAGATCAGAGGAATAAATTGCTTAAAAATCTGTAGTAGAATATTTTTGGTAATATATATATATATATATATATATATATATATATATATATATATATATATATATATATATATATATATATATATTATCGGATATTAGTGACGGCGATCGTTAGTTCCTGGGAAACCGACGGTAGTGTCCACATCTTCCTCTCATAAAAAGGATACGGACGGTACTGAAGTCACAAAAAGTTTTCCGTCGACAGTTAATATTCTAGGTCTATTAGTGGGAACTGTCGCATTAGGTAGATTGCAACGACAAAATTTATATATGACTAGGTGGTAATATCCTAAGACGATGCTTAAAATACTGGCAACAATTTAAATTACTGCAATGAATGTGTGTTAACCTAATTAAAATTTATAAATACACTAACATCAACTTTACCTGAACTAACTTTCCTATGGTGTAATCTCACATGGGAATCCCCATATTTACGTAATAACCAAGCTCAGTCTAATTTACATTCATTAATATAAATTAGTTAGTGATATTTTATAAGATCGAAATTATGCAACAATTAATTCTTAAGCTAGAATGTTCGACCAAAAAGTTTTGCTGTTGATCATTATTGCCTATATGCACGCACGCACTCACACACCCACTTACTCACTCATTCTCTCACACACTCACCCACTGACTTACTTACTCATCGACTCACACACTCGCTCACTCACTCGCTCGATCACTCGCTCAATCGCTCGCCCGCTCACTCACTCAGTCACTCATTCACTAACGCACTGACTCATTCACTCACTCACTCACTAATTCACTCACTCACTCGCTCATTCACTCACTCACTCACTCACTTCTCTATCACTTACTCACTCACTCATTCACTCACTCACTCACTCACTCACTCACTCACTCACTCACTCACTCACTCACTCACTCACTCACTGACTAACTCAATAATATTAACGCACTAACTTACTCACTCAATAACACACACACACACACACTGACTTGCACACTCATTCATTTGCGCACTCAAGCAATCACTCACTCATTCACTCACTCACCCATTCTCCCACTCACTCACTCACTCCTTGCTCTCTCACTCATGCACTGACTCACGCACTCACTCACTCATTCAACCACTAACTAATTGATTACGGACTAACTCAATAACTCACAAATGCACTCACTCACTCACCATCTCACTCACTACCTACTCCCACTCACCACTCACCTCACTCACCTACTCACACTCACCTACTCACTCTCACTCACCTCACTTCACCTCTCACTCACCTACTCACTTACTCACTTACTCCCACTTACTCACTTACTCACTTACTCACTTACTCCTACTCACCTCTCACTTACCCTCACTTACTCACCTTACTCCTACCTCACCTTACTCCTTACTCACTACTCACTCACTCTCACTCACTTACTCCACTTACTCACCACCCTACTCACTCACCTTACTCCTACTCACACTCTACTCACTCATCCTTCACCCACTCACTTACTCACCTTCACTCACCTTACTCCCTACTCACCTACTCACCTTACTCACCCTCCTCCACTCCTTACTCACCCTCCTACTCTACCTCACTCTACTCACCTACTCTACTCCTTCTCCCTCCTACTCCTTACTCACCTTACTCACCTTACTCCTTACTCACCCCTTCACTCTACTCCTTACTCTACTC
The DNA here is from genome assembly GCA_036346205.1 of Vesta saturnalis. NCBI lineage: Eukaryota > Metazoa > Arthropoda > Insecta > Coleoptera > Lampyridae > Vesta > Vesta saturnalis. The sequence goes on from JARFJB010002121.1 coordinate 5,194,372, forward strand.
CACCCTTACTCACCCTTACTCCTACCCCTACTCACCCTACTCCTACTCACTCCTTACTCACCTTACTCCTTACTCCTTACTCATACTCCTCTCTACTCTTACTCTCTCCTCACTTACTCACTCTACTCCTTGCTCCTTACCTCACCCTTACTCCTTCTCCTTACTCACTTACTCCTTACTCACTCTCTACTCCTTCTCCTTACTCACATTACTCCTTACTCCATCCTTACCTTACGCTCACTTACTCACTTACTCCTACTCCTACTCACTACTCACTCTACTCACCCTTCTCCCTACTCACTCACTCCTTACTACCTTACTCCTACTCACTTCTCCACTCCTACTCCTTCTCATACTCACTCTCACTCTCCTTCTCACCTTACTCCACCCTCACTCTCACTTACTCCTACTCCCTACTCACCTTCCACTACTCCTTACTCCACTTACTCACTTACTCATTACTCCTCACTTACTCCTTCTCACTCCCTTACTCACTTACTACCACTTCTCCTCCCATCACTTACTCACTTCCTACTCCCTCTACTCCTTACTCACTCTCACTACCTCCCTATCCTACTCCTCCTACTCCACTCCCTCCCTCTCCTACTCCTCTCCTCTCACTTACTCACTTACTCCTCTCCTCTCACTTACTCCTTACTCACTTACTCTACTCCTCCCTTCTTACTCCTACCCTTACTCACTCTCTACATCCTTCTCCTTACTCACTTACTCCTTACTCCTTACTCCTTACCACTCTCCTTACCCTACTCCTTACCACTCACTACTCCTTACTCACTTCCTACTCTACCCTTACTCCTTATCACTACCTCCTTACTCTCTACCCTACTCACTCTCTACTCACTTACTCACCTTACTCACTTACTCCTACTCCCCTTACTCCCTACTCACTTCACACTCACTCCTACTCACCCTTCACTCCACTCACCTCACTCACTCACTACTCACTCCACCTACTCACTACCTACCCTTACTCCTACTCACTTACCCTTTCCTACCCTTCACTCACTTACTCCTTCTCACTTACTCCTACTCTCACTCCTGCTCCTTACTCACCTTACTCTCACCCTTACTCACTTACTCCTTACCTCACTTACTCACTCTCTTACTCACTTACTCCACTTACTCCTCACTTACTCACTTCACTCACCTTACTCACTTACTCACTTCCCTCCTCTTACTCACTTACTCACCTCACTTACTCTCCACTTACCATCACTTACTCACTTCTCACTTCTCACCTCCTTACTCCTTACTCCTACTCCTACTCCTTACTCCTTACTCACTTACTCCCTTCCACTCATCCTTCATCCTCACTTACTCACCTCACTTCCTTACTCACCTATCTCTACTCCTATCTCACTCCTACTCACTTACTCACTCTACTCACCTACTCACTTACTCCACTCCTCACCTACTCCTACTCCTTACTCACTCATTACTCACTCTACACTCCTTACTCACTTACTCCTTACTCTACACTACTCACTTACTCACCTCCCTACTCACTTACTCCTTACTCCTTACTCACTCCTACTCTACTCACTCACCTACCCTTCTCACTACTCCTCTCCCTACTCCTACTCACCTTACCTCTCACTTACTCACTACTCACTCTTACCTCACTTACTCTACCTTACTCACCTACTCACTTCTCACTTCTCGCCTCCTTACTCACCTTACTCCTTACTCCTCTTACTCCTACCTCACCTTACTCTACTACTCACTCCCTATGCTCTTACTCCCTACTCACTTACTCACTTACTCACTTACTCACCCACTCACTCATCACTCTTACTTTATCATTTCACTTACTTATTCACTACTTTTGTATGCATGTGCACCGTTCGCGTGCGTCTGCGTGCGTCTGCGTGCGACTGCGTGCGTCTGTGTATGCCTGTGTGCGCTTGCGTGCGTCTGCATGCGCCTGCGTGCTCCTGTGTGCGTCTGAGTGCGCCTGCGAATGTGTGCGTGCGTCTGCTTGCGTCTGCGTGCTCCTGCGTGCGTTTGCGTGCGTCTGCGTACGTCTGCGTATGTTTTCATGCGTGTGAGTGCGTTTGTGCGGGCGTCTGTGCGTGCGTACGTGTGTGTGGATGTATGTTAGTATTCACGATAACTCGAGAACGAAAATATCTACGCTCTTAAAATTTTGTATTTAAACTTGCTTTCATGTCACTTGGAGCTGATTTTGGGAGAAATCCATTAGTGGAGAGGGGGCGGTTTGGATTTTTATCAAGTATTTCTCAAACAGCTACATATTTTCAAGATACCTAGGTATAGACCTTTAACATATAGATGTTTTATGCAATTTTGTGATACAACGCGTAATTTAGCGGCAAAAAAGTTCCTGGGGTAGAGTTTAAGTGTTGCTTAAAATCTTTTCAATATCTGAATAACGATTAATTTTATAAGAAAAAGTGTAAACATATTTTTTAAAGAAAATTTATTTTTACATAATTTTTCTTTATAGTTTCTTAATACAACGTAAGGTAGGTCTAAAAATTAATTAAACATAAATGAAAATGGTTAAACTGTATTGTTATCTTATACAGGGTTCCCCATAATAGGCTACCCATTTTAGTATTTGCATTACAATTTTTTTAGTTAACAAAACAAACTATTTATTATACTAAATTACAGCCAACTCTTTGGGATTTATGATAACTTATAAATATTTGGCTAATTTAATTCTAACTTTTAAAAATTACGTCTTCTAAATGACCTCCACCAACTTCAACACATTTTTCAATATTAGATAAAAAGTGGTTCATTACACGCGTAGCAAACCTTCGTCTATTCCTTCAACTTCTTCACGAATTTTGACTTTGAGTTCCTCGATTGTACCTGGACGACTCGCAAACACTTTGGCTTTTAAATATCCCCACAGGAAAAATCGGTGCCGTTAAGTCGGGGACCTCGAAGGCCAAGGCAAATCTCCGAATCGAGGAATGAGTCGGCCATTAAACATTTCTCGCAGAACACTCATTGAGTTTCTGACGGTATGAGCTGTTACCCCATCTTGTTGGAATAGTAAGGCATTGTTTAGTAATCCTCGTCTATTTAATTCTGGAATGAGGGATGTCTCTAGCATGTTTACGTAGCGCTCGGATG